>CAUYPK010057478.1:0-39296 GCA_963574355.1 Loris lydekkerianus | reverse complement strand
CTATTTATATATATATATTTTTTTTTTTTTAAATTTTAAAAAAAAACATTTTAACATAATTCAAAAGCCATTAACCCATAAAAATTTCCACCTATTATTTGGCCCACCCGTTTAGGGGCCCGGCCCCCGGGGGGGGGGGGGGGGGGCCCGGGGGTGGAAGGAGGGGCATTGGTGAGAATACACTTGTGGTACATCTTACAATGGTATATGTGAAACTTAGTAAATGTAGAATGTAAATGTCTTGGCACCACAACTAAAAAAATGCCAAGAAGGCTATGTAGTCCGGTGTGATGAAAATGTGTCAAAAGGTTTATGAAACTAGTGTATGATGCCCCATGATCATATCGATGTGCACAGCTATGATTTAATTAAAGGAAAGAAAGAAAGAAAGAAAGAAAGAAAGAAAGAAAGAAAGAAAGAAAGAAAGAAAGAAAGAAAGAAAGAAAAGAAAAACAGGAAGGGCAAAGATGATGCTGGAGCTCTGGCAGAGAGAGTGAGGTAGGCCACTTACTGCAAGAAAAATGAAAAGTCAGCCAAAATATTGAATCAAGAGATAAGATTGACTAAATTCATATTTGGGGGGCTCTGCTCTCATGTGACAGACAAATGTGAAGAGCTGTCATTCCCATTTTACAGATGAAAAACAGAGGGCCCTGCCCTAATGATAGATCTGGAGTGGAACAGATGCAGAATTACACGAGGTTTCTCCCGCCCAGGCCACTGTTAGCATCCCATCAGCTCGGCGCATAGGAGCCCACGCTGACTGTCTCACTTCCACTGCACATGGCTTCAATAGCCCATGCTGAGCTGCGTGTGACGGGCACTTTCCTAGCTAGCTAGCTGTTAGCACAGGTATCTGGATGATGCTTTGCTCCATTCTTCCTGTTACAACCATGTACCTGAGACTGGGTGATGTATCAGCAATGGAAAATTATTTCTCTCAGTTTAGAGGCTGGAAGTCCACAGTCGAGGTGCCCAGAGATTTGGTGTCTGGCTACAGCTGCTCTCTGCTTCAAGGTAGTACCGGCTGCTGCATCCTCCATCAGTGAGGAATGCTGTGTCCTCACCAGGTGGAAGGTGGAGGGCAAAGAGGGACCACCCACCACGGCTGCGAGAAGCCTCCTGGATAAGGGCCTACAGCTGGGGTGTCCATCATTCTTCCTGAGGTCTGCGTGCTGATTTGGGGAGGACTTTTTTGTTTATCTGTGGTGTTGGATATCAGGAAAAGTATGCACAGAACTTTTTTGGTTAATCAGTTTTCCTTAGTGGTCAGTGTTCTTTTATTTAAGTCACCTCTTCTTCTAATGGATGGCAGAGCAAAGAATAGTCGGACACCTCTGGAGCCCCGTCCATTCAAGAGGGACAGGCCCTCACCACCTAATCAGCTCTTAAAGGCCCCACCTAATCCTGTCACATTGGCCATTACATTTCAATACATGAACTTTAGAGAGGACACATTCAAACCACAGCAGGTAATAAACCGAGAGGGACTTTTTTCCCCTTTGGCAGCATTGCTAGTATTGTTTATGAAGAGAAAAAAATACCCTTAAATGAATCTTCTCAACCTTTTTTTGAAATAGATCAGATTTTTTTTTATTTCCAGATGATTATAATAATAAACTAGACTGCAAAGTATTAGATATAATCCAAAAGTAAAATTTGATTTCTTTCTTGAAGTTTAATCAAAAAAGTAACTTATGGTGAAGAGTTAATAGACATTCCTTTTTGGAGTAACTTTATTTTGTTGAGGAAAAATCAGTTAAATTTAAAATTCTGTAGAGAAAATTCACTTATTATGGAAAGAAGAAATCTGCTGAACTGCCCAAAAATAACTCAGGCGGTGAACATTCCCCAGCGTGCCCACACTACTGATGTAGTTAGTTTACTGCTTGGGTTCCATCTGCCAATATACCTGGTTTCAGATGGGGTGGTATTTGCTAGCTGAATTAATGAAGATTGGAGCATCTTCAGAGAAAAACTACTCCATCAAAGGCATTATCTAACTGAGATTTTTGTGTATATTAGTATGTCTGTACTATTTCTTTTAATCACGTAAGACGGAGTTAAATACATCAATCAAGGTAGAATTCATAGGACAGAAGAAACAAAATGGGAACTTTTGAAGATCATTTTCTTTATAACATATATAAGATTTAAAGGCAAAAACATTTACCTTGATAAAAAATAGTTTGCTAGTAAACAGTCTAGGCTAGACATATATTCTTTTATTCGCAGCACCTGATTAGAAATAGCTAATGTTTCTGAGTACTTTTATAATTTTTAAGAGATTTTAACATGCAAATTCTCTTTATAGCCTTTAGACATTGACTTCTTCCTCTCCAGAGAGGACACAGAGGCGAGTGAGAAAATGCCTTCCCCGGCTGGGGTTGGGACCGGCTTTGGCATGGGAGATACTAGAGCTCAGTACCAAAAGAACAGGTGGTGGTGGGGGGGGGGCGGGGGGCTTGGTTGAGTGACTGAGCTCCTGTGAGAGCCCTCTCATCTGCAAATCGGAGGTGACAGAACCTGCCTTCCCAGGACCCACGAGAAGATTAGCTTGCTTAGATGTGTATAATGTTCCCAACATTATTTTATTCACTCAGAAAGTGGCCCATGGAAATGGATACAGAGTAAGGGGCTGAAAATCAGGACTGGAAATGAGTTGGGACGGGACGTAGGGATTATCTTGAATTTATGCAAATGCAGAGACTATTTCTATGCAATTTTATGTGTATAGAGCAGAGGGTATTAGTGGGAGATGCTGCGAGACCCCTTCCTCCCCTCAACTAACTCTGCAAGTGCTTGCTGCTGCTGAACCCAGGTACTGATTGTCTTTATTAGATTTAGCTGTCTGCTGGATGGGCCTGCAGCTTCAGATAAGATAAATTATACCAGGGTCACCATTTTGGACTGACTGTAAGGGAGGCGGTTTTGAGGTGAGCAGCGTTGATTCATGATGTTTACACAGAACATACGAGGCTAGAAGCCGCCTGCGTTCGACAGGGAACAGCGCAAAGCTGGAGTGTTTCAGGGAGGCAGATCGCAAACCAGGTGGCAACCTTAGAAACCTGGGAGATCTGGTACGACAGAGCTGATGCCAAGATTGAACTTGAACGCTTCCAAGCTGGAGAATTCTCTTTCTCCTCCTCACCCACAGGACACAGGAATCCGTGATTACAGCAGGAAAAAAAAAAAAAAATAAATAAAATCATACTTAGCAGCTATGATTTAATAATAATAAATAAATAAATAAATAAATAAATAAATAAATAAAAAAGAACTAAAGAAAATGTTTCAAGTAAAATAAATTAATATTCATTATAAAAAAAAATCATACTTGGCTGGGCGCCTGTACTCAGTGGTTAAGGTGCTGGCCACATCCACATGCACTGGGGCTGGTAGGTTTGAACCTGGCCCAGGCCTGCTAGACAACAATGACAACTACAACTAAAAAATAGCCGGGCATTGTGGTGGTTGCCTGTAGTCTCAGCTACCTGGGTGGCTGAGACAAGAGAATTGCTTAAACCCAAGAGTTTGAGGTTGCTGTGAGCTGTGATGCCCAGGCACCCTACTGAGAGCAACATAGTAAAACTCTTGTCTCCAAAAAACAAACAAACTTATATTCAATAACTTGAATATTACTATTAAAATGTGCTAGGTTATATGATAGAGGTATATGGGGTGAGGTGAGATAGACACAGGAGAACCAAATCTTAGGGGCCGTGAGGGAGAAGGAGGGTGGGTGGGGCAGAATTGTCTCCAAAACTTTGCTGTCCCGAAGCAACACCTGGCTCCCAGCCAGACCCTGAGCACCAGAATGTACCTACCTTGCCAGGCTGGCAAGCCGGGGAGGTGACCCAGGGAACACAGAGGCAGCAGATGGGAAGCACCGTGTTAACTCACCACTGCAGGAATGCAAGGGGCCAGGGCTTTGCCTCTATGGGGCCACACAAACTAAACCAAATAAGCAGGAATGAAACGCACACAGAAATTGGGAACTGCTCCCAGACCAATTCTTTCCTCTCTTCATTTTTTTACTTCGCTTCAGTAAATATTTCCTGAGTCTACACTATGTGCCTGACAAAATTCTGGGTGCTGGGCCTACCCAAGTAAGCAGAGACGAGGCATCTGCCCCTGTGGGGCTTGGGTTTTAGCAGAGGAGACGCCCGCAAGACCATCAAACAGGTGCGTAGTTGTGATCTGGGATGAGTCTCGGGGCAGCCTCCTGAAGAGGAGCATTTGAGCGGAGACTGGAATGAATGAAGAGGGAGCTGTGCAAACAGCCAGGAACAGGCCCCGCAGGACAAGGGTCTGAGGAAGTCCTCTGCTGAGTGTTTTTGATGATCAACAAGAAGGTCCGCAGGCCAAGGCAGAGGAGTGGCGTGGCCGTGGGCTGCATTCAGAGCCAGGCCAGAAAGGGCTTCCAGTGCAGTGTGACTTTACAACTTCATTAATTATAAAGGGTCATCCTGGCTGCTAGAATAAAGACAAAGACAGCCTAGGCAGGGAGAGGGTGAGGCTGGCTGTGGTGGGCCAGGGATACAGCCTGCTGGATTGGGATGGGTTTTGAAAGAGCTATTGACCCAATTCCTAGGGCTTTGGTCTGTCACTGTGTGGGCAAGTCCCCGGGCACCGTGGCTCCTGCGGCCTTCCAGGCAGCCTTTGAAGTTTGCACAATAGACGGAGTCAGGGTATTGAAAATCCAAGACATGGCTGGTGGTTCTCAGAGGTAGATTTTGATAACTTGGACATGGAGCTTTGCTCAAATGTCACAGATTTTCTCTGTGTGTGTGCACACGCATGTGTGATATTGGTGCATCCTACCAGGAACAAAATGTAACTCAGAGCTAGTATTTTTTTTTTAATTAATTCATGCTAAACCCAGACATTGTCCTAAGTTCATTTAATTACCACAGGAGCCAAAGATTGGTATGATTATCACTTTTTGGCAACGAGGAGACTAGACTTTACCTAAGGTTAGAAGCTAATAATTAAAATAATAGTCACTGCCATGAAAGGCTCCTGTCTGATGGTCTTGGACAATATCTTGCTGTCTTACTGAATAATTTCAGACAAGAATTTCAGATAAGCGTTTAGAGCAGACACTGCAGGGTGATTCACTCCAGTACCTGTTCTTACCTGGTTTTCTTCTTTCATAGAGACAGGGAAGCCACGTGTCTGATTTTCATTTTTAAGTTTGAGCTAGCAACAGCCACAAGGGACAGTGGTGTCCCATGAAGTATGAATGGACATCAGCGAGGAAAGGGCTCTTTAAAATTCTTCCTCCACCTCCTGATGCTCGGAGGTGCAGCAGCCACCTTGTGACCATGAGGAGAAAAGTCACAGGGTAATAAGGAGCAAGGAAGTCGAAGAAAGGAACCTGCAGTGTTGTATTTGGTTGTTCATTGTGAATATCACTGATGTCTGCACCGTGAATCTCACCTACTTCCAGACTTAGTGCTAACTAAGGAAAATGATCCCTTTACATGTTACTTCCTCAGGAATAATCACACTTTCAACCAATTTACTTTGCAGCCTGTAAGACTAGTGTGCTTCTTCAATTATTCTACATTTTATAGTCTTGAGAGGAACTTTAGTGCTCAAAAGAGTCTCATGGTCACGTAACTTGACAGTTGAAGAAACTAATCCCCAAGGGAGAGGCTTGAACACAGACACAGCGTCGGCCGTGCAGGCTGACTCCCGGCCCACAGCCCCGGCCAGGACGCCAGCTGCATGTCAGTCTAAGAATTCACATTCAGCTGCTTCTTTCTGTCTCTAGAGCAGCAGCCTGCCCACAGAACAGTCAGTAGCGCTTTCAGTTGGCGAAGAAGATTAGAAAGCTGGGGCTACGATGGAGGTGGGGGCCGGGGGCTGCTGGAAGAGTCAGGCCGACACACGCACGGCCCCGCGGCATAAACACTGCGCAGTCTGCCTGCTTAGCTAACCTCGGGGAGCAGATTAAGGAAACTTGAGGATTTCTGTTACTTGTAATTTCGTATGATTAAAAAAAGGATACTGAGATTTTAAAAAAGTGATTGTTTGCAAGATGAAATAATGGGCTGTTTTATTTTCATAGGAATAATGCAGAACACTGTTAATAAAGAATCTCCAAAGATGTGAAGAGCAGCACATCAGGGCTGGGGTGGGAGGCTTTGCAACAAGGCAGAGGCAAGAAGGCAACGCCAGGAATAGGCAGGAAAGACAGGAGTGGAATCAAAGCAGGGGAGCCAGGCACGGAGCACAGAGAGGGTGCAAGGGGAATAACTCATTCCCCCGTGGGGGGGAAGAGCGTGCACCTCCACCCCCAGGGGGGAAAGCAGTCCCCTGGGCCTGGCAGGGACAGCTTTTACTCTGCCGGGGACAGAGCAGACAGGGCTGCTCTTTCATCCCAGAGGCAAGAGGGACAGTGACCTGAGCAGGGCTGTCCACATAGCTGACACGGACTCACCTGGAACTTGAGTAAGAAATCAGCCTTGGTGGATGGCGCCTGTGGCTCAGTGGGTAGGGCCCTGGCCCCATATACTGAGGGTGGTGGGCTACTCAGGAGGCTGAGGCAAGAGAATCACCTAAGCCCGAGAGTTGGAGGTTGCTGTGAGCTGTGACGCCACAGCACTGTACCGAGGGCGACAAAGTAAGACTTTGTCTCTTAAAAAAAAAAAAAAGAAAGACAGAAAGAAAAAAGAAATCAGCCTTGGCTGTTGTAAGGGGTTGGGGGTCGTTGCTCATTACTGGAACACAATTTAGAAAAAACTCACTAAACTGTGACATAGGAAGATCTAGGATCCTTTTGTTGATATTGTACAATGACATAATCTAATGAATGAGTGAGTATGAGAGCTGGTCGTGGCGTCACAGGCCCTCTGCAGCCGAGGGCCGCTTCGCAGAGGGTATCTGCTCCTCTCACTTGCCCCTCTCTGGCAGCTTTCTTGTGCCTTTCCCTTCTCTCTCCCAATCTGTCCCCAAATCTAAAACGAAATAACAGTCCTGAACCAGCAATGCAGGGAAGATAAAGTAACTCATTCCTGCGGAGCATGAGGGGCTGCTCAGAAGAAAGTCTGCATAAATACTGGCTCTAATTATAACATTAATATGGCTGGGATCATGGAGGCAGAGACAACCGACATATGGCAAAAGTTGCAGGCCCCAGAACGGCAAATGAGAAATGCTTTCCGAAGAGAAAGCAGGTTGCCTAGGGAGACAGGCTGCCCTGAACGCCGGCACCCCTAGCAGTGGCTTCTGAGCTGCTAACAGGGTGAACAGGACAGACCCTGCACCTGAGCGGAGCTCTTGGGAAATTCTCCCTCTGCTCCTTTGTTCATCACATCCTATGTGCCAAACACTGTGCTCAGGAACTGGGAAAAATTAGACAGGGTTTCCCCCTCAAGGCATTTAGAGACATTTGGAAGAGAAGCGATAAGCCAGAAATTACACTGGCACATGACACGCTGGGGGCACAGAGACAAAGGAGGCTACCAAACAATGGGGTGCAGAGTAGATGCCGAAGGACGGTGGGCACAGCCCAAGAGACACATGCGGAGACATGGGAAGGTGGGGAGAGGCTGACTCCAGCCTCCTACCCTCCTGTCTTTGGGTCAGGATGTGCAGAAGAGGAGTGATCTCAGGGCTGGGGGAAGCCCCCAACATCAGGGCAGAGCTCCGGCCCAGCCCATGGTGACTTCCTTCTCTGGATTTCCTGCCAGGTGGCTTTTCTGGACTACAGACTAGGTCTCAGCAAGACAGCCTCTCAGTTCTTCTCTAAGGCCACAAGGCTTCCCTTGCCCAGGTTCTGGAAAATCTCAGGATGCTCCTTCCTGGGACTACTCCCTGGAGGGGAAACACGCCTAGCAGTAAGCCCAGGTGGGGTGTGGTGGAGACACAGGTCAGAGGGCAGCTGCAGGGGGTGGGGGCTCTTCCCTTACACACTGGTCCTCACCTCTGAATCCTGGTTCATCATTCTGGCCAAAGACCAGCCTAGGAGAAAGAAAAGTTCTCATTCAAGAAATGAAATAACATTCGGTGCCTTTCAAGTTGGAAGAACTGTTTAAATTATGAGATTCAGGGTTGGAAAGGTGGATGAAAACTTGGTTCTTTATGCATTAGAAGGGAGTGAAAATTGAATGACTTTTCTGGAAAGCAGGTGGGGGGTGTGTGTGTGTGTGTGCATGTGCATATTTGGAGAAGATACTACTTTAACCCAGTAATCCCACTTCTAGTAATCGAAGACAATGAGATAGTGATAGTGGCAAAGATGTGGACATTAGGAAGCAAAGAGATTCACCAAAGGTTGTGGATGTGTGAGATTAAATAATGGAGACCATCATGTTCAACAATAGCAGAGTGATTAAACAGGTTGTGGTATATTCAAAGCAGACGAGATTATTTAAACTTTGTTTTAAATAATTTGGTGGAAATTTACTGCTAAAATGCCATGCTTGGGGGGGAGGGGAGTTGGCAACTAGCAACATTTGTGAGGTTGTAGATCTGAGATAAACATGCCAGGATATTAATTAACCAGATATTTCATGGTCTCAGGGTAGAGATCATATGTGAATTCCATTCCCTTTGTATTTTTTTCCAATTTTCAGATTTGCTAAAATGAGCTATTATCAAGTTATTTAATAAAGCATTATGATTAAACTGGAATAGAAACTCCCCAAAGGTTGGTGGGCTTGGATGCAGGGGGGAGTAGATGTCTGGGATAGGGCTGGAGGGTGTCCTGTCCCTGGGCCTGATGCCCCCATGGCTGGCCACTCTGAGTAGCCACATTTATTCATTCAGTAGGCATTTCCTGAAGATGTACTACGTGTCAAGAAAATTATTCTAATCTTCAGACTAGATAAACCAAGACATTATACCTGGTTGATATCACTTGTAAAAATTACCATTAATGGCCAGGAAATAACCTCACACTTTCACTTCAGCTGCATTCCTGGTTTATTTCTCACAAGCCAGAGCCCCCCACACCACCCCCAGGGAGAACCCCTTCTGGAGTGTGGCTCCCACCAGCACCCTTACAGATCTCTTCTTCTGCAGGCCTGTCCGCCCGCCCCTACATGACCCCACGCCTGCACTTGAGGGGACAGGCGTCGGAGCTGACAGGCGTTCTGGCTGAGCTCCCTCAGCTATCAGCTGCTGTTTATTTCTTCGCCTCCTCATTTGGCTCCTGGGAGGATGTTTCAGCAGACTTTTTGGAGAGAAAGAGAAAAAAATACAATAGCTCATTAAGCTAATGACCCTTAGCCAGGCTGGCTGCAAGCGAACACAGGCAGGGACAATCGCAAGCTTCCCACTGCACAATTTGCTACAGGCAGGGCTTTCTCCCCCTGTCCTTTCTTTGCTTGGACCATGGAGCATGGAGCCGGCTGTTCCACCTGCACTTGGGGGAGAACATTTAGGCTCAGCTTGTCTTCAGCTGAGAAGAGGTCCCTGCACCCTGAAACACAGCTGGAATACGGAAATTGAGACTAAGGAAGGCAACTGTCATTGTGATGAGAACTGGTACATGTGAGGGCTTGGAGCTTAGAAATCAACTCGCTTCATCCTTTTTGCCATTTGAAGGGCAGCAATGGCGATAGGATTTTTAGAGAAGTGGGGCTCGGAAAAGTTAACCCATTTGTTGGTAAAGGTCTGAATTCTAGGAAAGATTTAGGTGAATCCCAAGCTCCCAGTTTTGATCAAATGCTTGATATCCCTTGAAGCTATCACAGCCTAGCCCTGTGCCTTTTCCATGAGAATATTATTAGGATCTATTTGTATGTCATTTTTCAGAAAACATGCTTCTTATTGCCCTTAACTGTTCACCATGCCTGGGCCCCATTGCCCAAACTGTAGATTTTCAGCTCTTAGCTCCTATTTCCTAGCCAAAACATGGTTGCCATGGGCACGTAAGAAAATGTGATTTTCTTGGGGTCCACTTCTGTTTTCTCTGGGGTTTCCTGTGCACTTTCATGAAATAAAGGGGAAAGGGATGTAACGCTCACTCACACTTTGTCTCCAGACACTTCCAGCACATAGACACACACGCACACACATGTACACACATGCACACACACATACATGCACACACACACGTGCACACACATGCACACACGTATACACACATACACACATGTGCACACACATGCACACATACACACACAGACACATATACATATACACTCTGGTTTGATCTTCTTTCTCCAAAACTTTGAGGGAAATGAACTGAATTACTTTTAATGGAAGAAAAAAGAAGAGGCTCTAAGCAAATCCTTGGAAAATGCAAAGTGGAGTCCAGCCCATGAATATTCAGACTGCGAAGTGCTCACGATCTTTCTGGTGAACTCCAAGTTTACTTCTGAGCTTCCTCTCCAGCCAAACCAAAAATAGGAAATATGTCCATGACATTAATCACTTTCTGATGATGACGGCTGTTTACTGAATGCAGGCTGCACGGAAGGTTCTGTCCTTGCTCTTCCAATGTCCTCACTCCATCCCCTTAGCAACCCCTGTACAAAAAGGACCGTTAGCAATGCCATTGTGCAAGGGGGGAAACTGAGGCAGAGTGAGTTCAGTATCTTGTTCAAGGACACGCCACGGGTAAGAGCTGATGTTGGTACCCTGACTCCAGATATGACCCCTAATTTCTGCACAAAACAATCTAAGTAGAACCCCCCAAACGTTACTCCTACAAGAAAAATAACACATTTTCTAGCATATTAATGTGAAAAACATTTTAAAGATATATCCTTATAGAGAGAGTATGAAATCTCACAGTGAGCAATGTCTTCCACATCTGTCTAGCACTGCAGTAAATCATGTCCTTTATTGAAAGCCACGGACATATCAGTGTTGGGTTAGTTTACTTTGTGGTCACAACTTGATCCAAATGGATATTTCAAATGATACTAGACATGAAAGTTAAAGGAAAAGCTCTGTAGGAACAAATAGACTCTTAAAAATTTCCAAAACCATTCCACTTGATAACTTAAAATGTGTTGTTCAAAGTCTTTGCAAAGTCAGACTAAGCAGAAGGACTTTGGTCTCTCACCCTCTGCTGTACATGAGTGATGCTGCCCAGAGGTCCTGCCCCTTAGGGAAAAGCTCTGTATCAAACCTGAACATTACACTTGATCTGTCAAAGCCGTACAATGGACTCTACCACAGTGTCCTATAGGGGAGTGGGTGAGACAAGACAGCTTATTTATTTATTTATTTATTTATTTATTTATTTTTGAGACAGAGTCTCACTATGTTGCTCTTGGTAGAGTGCCATGGCATCACAGCTCACAGTAACCTCAAACTCTTGGGCTTAAGAGATTCTCTTGCCTCAGCTTCCCAAGTAGCTGGGACTACAGGCACCTGTCACAATGCCTGGCTATGTTTTGTTGCAGTTGCTATTGTTGTTCAGCTGGCCCAGGGTGAGTTCGAAGCTACCAGCCTCGGCATATGTGGCTGGCGCTGTAACCACTGTGCTATGGGAGCTGAAACAAGTCAGCTTTCTGATCTACCACCATCACTCTGGCTGGGAGCTCATGAAGCTTACTGACTTCTTGGGAGGTGTGGGACCTAACCAGGTGTCAATGAAGATGAAGGATTGGATTATCAACTCTGCACTCTTGAAGTAGCAGTAACAGACAGATTCCTGATGGCCCTCTCACATATTGTCAGTAGGCAGTTTCAATTTCTGTATTTAGGAGCACTTGAAATGAGACTTTATTAGACATCCTTTCAAACAGAGAAGTGTTGTTATAGAGGGACTCACCAATATCCTCTACCTGCAGAGACAACTCTACTCAATTTCTGAATCAGCCAGTCTTAACCAAACTCGGGCAAGGCTTTGGTGTCAGCATTAGACACAGTCTCAGGTGGGCTTTTGTGGGAGCCGTTCCCTCAATGGGCAGGAGTACAAGGCAGCCTGTTCCTGTGCGCACAGCTCAGCTTTCTGTGCCACCCAGCTGGACGGCTGCCTTGTTTTCCTGATTAAACACATTAAGGCTCAGCTGGGATAAAGCTGTGTCCTCTGCCCTTATGAAGATACAGGAGAGCCCTGGACCCCACCTGCCCTTCTCTGTGTTCCAAAGAAATTACTGAAAATATGATAACAAAACCCATAAACTCAACATTGAAATAGTAAATGCTAACTTTTAAGCTCATATTATTTTCATTAAAGTAGAATTTTGCAGATAGAATTGGATTACTTTTGTACTAGACATGAGTCCCCATTCATTCCCCTTTCCCCCAACCCCTGTCAACAGAAATGACGTCTGTTACAAATTTGATGTCTGTCTCCCTAGCTTGTATTTCAGACTTCACATCTTTTTGGTTCTCGAAACAATAAGAGATCTTTGCTTGTTTTAGATTTTGCATGCATGAAATCATACTGCACGCCATAGCTACTTGATTTTCCATAAACCATGTTTTAAGATCTATCAATATTACTTTATTTTACTTTACAGCATTAAATGCTGTAATCTAACAAACATATAAAATAATCTATATGTCTGTTCTATTATTGAGGAACATGTAGACTGTTTATAATTAACAATACTTCAATAACCCCTCTTGTACCTGATTCCTGGTACACATATATAAGAGTTTCCCTGGGGTGCAAGTTTAAAATTTAATTACTGGACCATAGGATTTGAGCTTTTAAATTTTACTAATTATTATGAAATTATTCTAGAAAGAAATTCTGTAAAGTTCACCAGTCTTTGTGAATTTTCTAGCCACTCACATCTTTGCCAGCATATGGTATTTTCAGATTCTTTTTTTTTTTTTTTTTTCTTGAGACAGAGTCTCACTTTGTTGTCCCCAATAGAGTGCTCTAGTATCACAGCTCATAGAAACCTCAGACTCTTAGACTCAAGAGATTCTCTTGTCTCAGTCTCCCAAATAGCTGGACTATAGGCGCCCACCACAATGCCCAGCTACTTTTTATTTTTAGACACAACATCTTGCTCTGGCTCAGGCTGGTTTCAAACCTGTGAACTCAGGCTATCCACCCACCCCAGCCTCTCAGACTATATTTTCAGATTTTAAAAAATACCCAATTTAATGGTTCTTAAATGGTTTCTTCTTACTGTTTTAATTTGCCTGATTACCACTGACAATGAGCATTATTTTATGTGTTCATTGAAAATTTAACTTCTAGCCAGAACAGTGGCTGTAATCTATAATCCTAGCACTCTGGGAGGCTGAGGTGGGTGGATTGCTTGAGCTCAGCAGTTTCAAATCAGTCTGAGCAAGAGAGACCCCGTCTTTGCTAAAAATAGAAAAACTAGCCAGGTATAGTGGTGGGCGTCTGTCGTCCCAACTATTGGGGAGACTGAGGCAAGAAGATCACTTGAGCACAGGAGTTTGAGGTTACTGTGAGCTATGATGATGCCATAGAAGTCTACCCAGGGCGACAGAGGGAAATTCTGTCTCAAAAAGAAAAAGAAAGAAAAAATTTAACTTCCTCGACTTATTCATGTCTTTTGGCCAATTTTTTTAGTTTCTTACTGATTTATGGGTATTGTACAAAAAATATGTTTATCAGTCCTTTGGCCATGATGTGTTTTGAAGAATATTTCTTCCAGGCTTCGGTTCATTTCAAATTTTGCAGTTCCTTATGTTATATAGATACATTTGATATTTCGATATCTCATTGATTATCATTTTCTTAATGAGTTGGACATTTGTGACTTGTTTAAGATGTCCCCCCCCCCTTGGTATCATAAAGGCAATCTCCTATGTTTTTTTCTAACAAAATAAAATTTAATTTTCTTGTTTAGATATTTAATCCATTTGGAATATATGAATATGCTTGTGTATAAGGTAGGAAGTCTAATTTTAATATCTGTAACCGAAGAGAAAGCCCATGTTCCAAAACTCACTTGTTAAATAATTTATGCATTTCACCAGATTTTGATAACACACTAAGCTACCAAATTCACTTTTGGTTAGCATCCAAGCTCTCCACTCAGCTTTGCTAACTTGTTTGCATAACTCTTCATCAATACAACACGATTTACTTTACTTAGTGTTATAGCAAAATCCTGAGTAATATTTTAATGAGTAAGTCAGGCCTTGAATTTCATGGTTTATATATTAAATCTCTTCTGTGATTTTTTGGAATTAGTTATGAGTCTTTTTATTCCACAAAAAACTCTTGTGATGTTGATTAAAATTTCATTGGATTGGTAGCCAACTTTGAAAATAATTAACATATTTCTGACTCATTTCTTCCATGAGCTTGATCTATCACTCTGTTTGTTTTTTTTTTTCCAGATCTTTTGCTTTTCTCAATAGCATTTCTGTATTTTTTTTATAAAGTTGATATACATTTTCTTATATTTACTTATCATGAATAGTTTAATTATTATTATAAAATGTACTTTAACTCTATTACAAATTCTAATAGTTATGAGTTGAGAATTGAAGCACGAACTTGTTTGTTACTAATTATTATCCAATAAACTTATTAATCTCTCTTTTTTAGATTTAATGGTTTGTTGATTATTTTGGATTTTCTATGTAGAAAATAATATCAGCAAATTATTATGATACAATCTTTCTTAATAGCTCATTTCTTTTTTCTTATTTTATTGCATTGGATGAGACTATGCAATAATCGTGATTATGTCAGAGACTTTTCTTTGAATTCTGATTTAAAAGCAAATGACACTAAATATTTTCTGAAATTTTGCCATTATGCATAACATTTGATTTGTATCAACATTTGGAGTGGTTGCACGTTATCAGGCTAAAGTGATTCTCTTGTATTTCTAGATTTCTATTGATGGTTGCTTCTTTGAATAAATGGATTTTTCCTCCAATTTTTTTTTTTAATTTCTCTACTAAGATGGCTGTATTGCTTTTGTCATTTTGTCTATATGATAAAGTGCATTGGTAGTTATTCAAACACTGAATGGTTACAATAACTGCATTCCTGGGACAAGAATTCTATATCAAAAGACAACCTGATGTATAAATTGTACTACTGGATCTTACTTGCTATCATTTTACATGGTATTTTGCTGCCTAAATTTCATTCATTAAATCACTTATTCATCTGTTCATTACTCAGCATTCAACCAAAAACCAACACTGTGGATACACAGGTAAGTAAGAGAGATGCTTGCCACTGAATTATACTCTAGTGCAGACACAGCATAAAGGGAAAAAGTGCACACACATCCACACCATAATGGGCTAAGTCTTCCAAGGGAATAATGTGCACAGTGATTATGTGACTTTTATATTTTCTTCCATTCTTCTCAAATACTATATGCTAGAACAGTAATTTGCTCTTCTAGCTAATAAAGTCTGTTCTTCCCCTTACAGGTATGACCTCACATCTCACATGTGATGCCTTCGGGTTTAAGTACCAGATCTCGACTGAAGACTCCAATTCATCCTTTCCCCCTTTGTACTCATAAGGCCAACTGCCACTTTCACATTTCAGCTTGAGTGTCTCTCAGATATCTCAAACTCTAAATGTCTACAGTCAGACCTCTAACCTCACACTTGTCATCCCAACCCTGTTCACACGCGGACTTGCGACTACACGGATGGCGTCACCGTTCAGGCACCTGCTAGTGGTATTTGTTTCCTACATTTTTTATTATCTGTAAGTTATCTGATCTATCAACCAAAGGCAGGAAATAGAATTAGGAAATATGACTTTTTTATTCCAATAAACAAAATTATTTCTCGTAGAGAAAATTAATCATAAAATAAGCCCAAGGAAAGAAACTTGTTATTATTGTTATTTTTAAAAATCTATTTTGACTACTATGAAATTATTAAAGTAAATGGAAAACACATACAGAGAGCCAGTGGCTTTCCCCAAGTTTACTGAGTAAATTCAAAGATACGCCCAGCAGCATTTCACAATATTTGCAATATACCACTCAGATTGAGTGTGATATATTTGTGTCTTTATACAGCGTAAATTTTAATAAATATGTGTTTAGATGAATAAATGAGTTTATTATTTTAAAGTCAGTTTAACCTGCATACTCGTCCAGTGGGGATTCAAAAATATTTCCAGGTCACAGACATAGTTACTTAAATTTAATTATTACGGGTAATATTGCAATGAATGGTTACAGACGTCCATCTTTCACTCAGCATCATATATGTCATTAAAATTGATTCCCAGGACCACAGTTGCTGGCTCACAAAGGGGGAAGACATTCTGGGTATGTCCCTATGCCCCCCTTCCAGGGGCTTTCCAGGGGCCTTGCAGGATTAAAGAGAGAGAATAAATAGAGGGAAGAAAAGAAGCAATGGGTTTGGCTGCAGTAATCCCAGTTCCTTTTCCTGGACCATTTCAGACAAAGCCCATGCTTGGGCAATGGCTTGCAGCTGGTTGAAACCCAAGAACCCTTACCGTAGGATGTCACAGAGCACAAATAGCTCAGGCATGAACGCAGGCTCTCGGCCACGTATGCGCTGTGTGCCATAAAGCTGCCGGCTGGTGCACAGGAAGGAACATCTGTTACAGGGAACACTCCGTACCTGCTCCTTTGTGGGTCAGTCATAAGTGCAAACCCCTCTCCCTGCTCTTTGTTTGTGTTTGTTTGCTTATTTTTTTGTTTAGGTAACTACAATCAGATTTATCAAAATATGCCCATGAGCAAGTTATCATCAACCATTCCAATAGTGTTCTACTCTGGCAAACACAAATCGCCTTGGGAAAAAGCAAAACAAAACACCCAAACACAACTCCCAGAACACTCAGGCCCAGTTGAGGCTAATTAAATTAGAATTGCTTGCGGTGAGACCCAAACTTCAGTTCTTAAAGTTCTCCAGGGGATTCTAATACACTGCTAGTGTTGCGGGCACCCGCCGCCTGCAGGACAGTGTGGACTGTCCCCCAAGCACCAAACATGCTCACTGGTCGAGAGTGTCACCCCTCCTGGGTGGGGCTGGCCAAGGAAGCCTTCCTGGTGGTGGTGTGACTACACTCGGATCTCCAAGGGTGTTGCAGTTGGGCTGTGTGTGGAAGAGATGTACTACCTTACAGACAAAAATAATGGTGCGAACAAAAGTAGGTCATAGAGACAAGAGCAGATGTTGCTCCAGGCAGGAGGGCTGGAAAAGAGATGACTTCAAACTAAGTGAGCTGAGAAAAAATGAGAAAAGACAGTGTGGGGCACAACTTCGCTTGAATCGGTGGAGTTTTCACACTGGTGGCCCATGGCCCCCGTCAGACAGATAAACGTGTTTGTTTACCCCACACTGTCATTTTTCATTCGGGGCAACATTTAAAAACCAGGAATTTTCACGTTTAAAAAAAGGAAGGTCTGCCAACGCTGGGTCTGTGTCTTCACGTGGCCATAATCGACTGGCGCAGCTTCCTTTGGGTGGGTATTCACTCTTGGCCCTCCTGCCAGGCCCTGGGCACTATGTCACCTGCCTGCTCGTGGGGACAGTTGAGTTTCTCACCCTGCGCTGCCTGGCACAGTCTGGACCGGGGGAGGCAGCAGGATGAAGGGAAAGGAAGGTTAGACTGCAGACCCTCTGAGATCTATGCCGTTTCCCAATCCGATGACCTTGGGCACCTTCCCGCACCTGCTAGTCTTGTGCGTGGGGATCTGAAGGTTCACAAAATAGGGGCAGGGGGGGCTCTCCAAAGGCATCTGAAGTTTGAGACTCTTTCACTGTAACCAGAAGTAGCTCCATCCCCCCAGCAACTTGCATTCAGGAGCTAGACAGGTCCAGCCCCAAATGAGCGGGAAGCAGAGGGTCAGAAGAACCACAGCAAGTCGCTGAATTCAAGCTCATGACTGTTGAACAGAAGAGCAGAAAGTCTTTGGACCAATGTTCAGCCACCTAAGCTCCTCCATAAATCTCTGCTGTGGTTGGAAGAACTACTGACCCCACCAATCCATACCACTGGAAGAGGCTCCTGTAGTTGACCCTAAGGGATGACACTGCAGGGAGTTCAGGTACCTCACCTGTGCCATCTGGAAAGAACCTGCGTGTCTCATTGCCTCTGGTTCCCTAACACTGTAGCACTTGGAGTCTGGGACTGTCAGGAGCTCAGAAGAGTGACCTTGTGATTATGGCTTCAGGGTATAATGCCTTTGAATTGTTACATGTCCTGGTTTTGTAAATCAAAGCAATAGACAAATAATTGATGAAATTAACTACAAAAGTCTTCTAAAAATATAGTCAGCGGTGAGCACCTGTCAGTTCTCTGTGAAGGCACAAGAGAAAAGCTGGCAATCCAGCCCTGGCTTTTTAAGAAAGGAAGGTCAGGACCAACGCATTCTGCCAGCTAACGGAAAGCTTGGTTGTCATTGTTTCATGATACGATTCTCAAAGTTTAGAGAACATCTGAAAAACCCAGATGGCTTCTTAAAACCCAGATTGCTGGGCCCCACCCCGTGAGCTTCTGTTTCATTTTGAGTAGAGATCAAGAATTTGCAGTTCTAAAAATTTCCCAGGTGATGCTGATGCTACTCGTCCAAGAAGTACACTTTGAGAACCACCATTTTATATAATGTTTAATTCAAAACAAAAACCTGCACAGCAGGCAGCCTGTAGTCTTTCTGCCCATAGCGAATTCTTATTTGAGCTGATTCTCCCCAGGATCTTTGGTGTTCCAGCCATCAGCATTGAATAATTACTAATATGGCGATCACAGAATCTTGGAAGTCAGGCAAGAATACATAGCACTCATTTCCTTTTTGGCCTATTGTTCTTTTCACCTGCAAGTTCAAGTCTACATGTCTGGGATCTCTCGAAAAGAATACCACTTCTTCAAAGGAACAGCTCCCAGATCATCATCACTCGTGGGAGGATTTCCCAAATCTTCCAACTGGAAAACATCTTTCCCTCCATGCACAGCCATCGCAGACATTCTCATGTGTCTGTCCTTTGATATGTGAGGTGACGGTCATCTGTGTGCTGATGTGCGTAATATCTCCACCTCCCACACCTGGGAGATACTAAGTCATCACGTCTGTGCTGGTCACTAGGCACAAGCCCTTTACAAAAGCACCACCCAAACTTTGATTTATATGCCTGAAAATACTGTGTCAACTGGGACTGAGTGTTGACGTCACACACTTAGAAACAGACATATATTCATCTAAATGAACAAATACTCAGTCTCCACAGGACCAGTCCCGACAGACAATCTGAGAAGAGTGGCTGGAAGCTTGAAGTACAAAGCTATTTTGGAAGAATGTTGATCTCAAAACGGAGGACCCCTTTTCATCAAGATTTTCTTTTGCCCACCGCTGCTTCCCTTTCTCTGTGACCCCTGAGTATCTCTTTGTCTTCTTCCTGGGCTGGAGTGTGTGTGTGAGTCTGTGTGAACTTGGTTTCTCTCTCTGGCTGTAAATTCCGTTGTGAGTTATATTCCTCTGCATTAAGTTTCTTTGGTGTGGCTCTTACAGATGGCATAAAAGGGGATTATTAAAATTATGTTTCTAATAGCCTGGACATCTTCCAGCACGTTAGAATCATAAGACCAGATTCTTTCATATAATTAAGTTTGGAGATAATTTGGCTGATTGATAGTTGGGGTAAGAAAAACTTCTCTAGACAAGGGAGCAAAAATGGGCGTGCTTTAAGTAAATCTCACCTTCTGCCATCTCCAGAATTTACCATAAATCACTTCTGATGTATTTCCTGAAATGTACTTAAATTTTATATATCAGAGTTCTCATTGGAGAATTTGACCCATGTCTCTACTATGCTTATTATAAACTTAATTCTGCATAACCAACGTATTTCTTTGTTTCTTTTCATGGTTTGTGAGTATACAATTTGCAAGCTTCAGACGCAGGAATTAACAATGAAATATTTTTTATTAGCAGCTCTAATTTCACATTCTATTAGTGCTTCAATTACCTAATGCAAAGCCCTACAACCCACTTAATAAATAAGAATTGATTATCAAGATCACCTACATATAATCACTGGAATTTCATTATTTACTCTGTTGCAAACCAAGACTCTTCACTACAGGACAGTGAGAGGGAAATAGATCCATATGATCAGATTGATTACTGCACTAACTACTTAAAGTTTGTGCCAAATTAAGGGATGTCTCTAACAGCACCCAGACAACTCAGAGGACCCCACTCCAGTTACAGGATGCATCTTCTCCTGCACGCGAGGGAGCACCCCCTGGGTAAAGATGCTTCCTACACACCTTGCAATCCCAGCACTTCCCACGGGCATAACACACAACTATATGTTGGAGAGTTGAATATGAAACGTGTACTCCTAAACATCTGCTTAGTATTTTAAGAAAATAAAAAAGTATCTTAAGAGTTACGTAATTGTATAGAATTTAAAGTCTGGCATTGTTTTGTTTCTGTATTTAATTGATTATCTAGTTGGTTATCTAGTTAGTTTTGTGGTTTCTGAGAGACTTTGAGTAGAAAAGAAGGTAAACATGTCTGTGATTGGGGGGGGGGGGGGGAAGAGCCTTTCCCTCCCTAACCATGGAAATCTTTCATTTTATCTTAGACTATCTGAATAGTGCCATATTTGCTAAATTTCAAAGTAGTTCTCAAGAAAGAGTAGAATCTGTCTATTCAAAATATGTCATCAAGACTCAGTGTCACTGTAGAATGCATTCCATCCCCAAAACATAGTCGACAACATTTTTAGGTAAACCTTTTATCTCTGTAGCAAAGCAACTCAGGATTCATTGTCTCACATTTTAAAAGCAATTATCTTTTAATATGATTCTAAAATTATTTTCAAAGCTAAAGTAAATCTGGCTGCTCTAGCCATTTGATTTCTTCATAGAGCTAACTAAAGGCTGTAGAGTTGCAAACAGAAATCAGAAAACAGAAGAAAAAGAGTTGCTATCCAAAGCTATGCTTTTCTTTAGTTAGAATTGCCTATCCACAGCCATATTAATTAAAAATTATGAGCTAGAGATAGAAATACAATTAAATGTTTCTTTGTCTTATAACTTCAATTCCAGGGTGTTTTATTATTATTTTTTTTAATTGTTTAAGCAATTAATTCTACAACTAGCACTCTGTGGCGGATGTCATTCAAACTGCAGAAGCTTATTGGGTAGTTAAAAGGATAAAATCAAGTAGTCGTTCTACTAATCCCTTTACAAGGAAACAGCTTTCTGCATAAAAAGTGGAACTTATGTGGCCATTAGCAGATGCTACATCAAGCGACCAAAAATATACACATTTAAATTCTTAAGCACAATCTATGAACACTACACAGATGGTTTCCAAGAAACTGTACCTAAATTGATTACGATAAAAATGATCTGCTGCAATTGTTTCTGTCAAAAGGGAGAACAGAATTTGTCCCAATGTGTCGCTCTGCCTACTCATGCAGAGAACCCAGCTGCTGGGACAGATGTTGCTCTAAGCACTTTATTTTAGGGTCATTAAAATGGTTACAGGGGTTAGTCACTCACTGTTTTATAAATTGTGCTTTCTAGCTGAGCTCAACAGATGCTAGAAAACTTCTTTGTAGTTGATCAGAAACAAAGTTTCATATCAGATCCCATCTACCTCCAGTTTAGATGTAGAAATTAGGAGCCAATAGGCAGGAGCAGTCAAACAAAGAAGCACATAAAATCCTGGTGCGTGTGATCCGGGAAGGCATCTTCACGTAACTCTGCTGATGGTGCCGCAGCCTCTGACTGGCGATGCAGAGCTGTCTTGAAGGTTCGCGTGTGCTCATATTACACAAGAAGTTTGTGGTATTATGCTGATGTTGAATAATTGACTCCTTTACATGGACCCGCATCTGTGCCCTCAGCAAAGGTGTCTGCAGAATTTGTGAGACAATAATACATATCTTTTTAGTGCTCTCAGAACATGCTTCTTCAGAAGATTAATCGTTCCTAACCCTGAGAGTTGTTTTAGCTCCCTCCGTCACGGAACACAGTTTTCTCATTGAGTTCAAATTTTAATGTTGTAATGTATACCAAGGTGATACCTAATATGTCAACATAAATCCAGGAACATCAGCAACATCAACCTGCACAAAATAGTGAGCACATATATGATTCTGAGAGGGTGGCTATGCATGTATGAACACACAGGATCCATGTTGATGGTTGGTGTTTTATTTATTTATTTTTTAACTTGAGAATTTTTTTATTAAATCATAACTGTGTACAGTTATGGGGTATAATGTGTTGATTTGATACACAATGTGGAATGCTTAAATGAAACTGAAATTCATAGCCATTATCTCACTTACTTCTTTGTTGTGCTAAGACATTCATACTATATTCTTAGTATTTTTGAAATGTACCATTGCATTATGCACAATAGGTGAGGTCCCACCAAAATCCCTCCCTCCTCCCACCCTCCCGCCCTCCCCCTTCCGTTCCCCTCCTTCTTTCTAAACTATAGTTGTGTTTCTCATTTGTGTGGACAGTTGGTTGATGATATATTGATTTCATAATAGTATTTACTACATCGATAATTTATTTTTCCATTCTTGAGATACTTTACTAAAAAGGATATGTTTCAGTTCCATCCAGGTAAACACAAAAGTTGCAAAGTCACCATACTTTTTATGGCTGCATAGTATTCCATGGCATTGATGGTGTTTTAAATGAGTCTACCACTACTCTTTAAGAAACTAGACTGCAGAAGGTAAAACATGCTGACAGAAATTAAATGAGGCAGAAGGACACAACACTGATGTTATATAAGAAAATCAGAAATTCAGAGGAAATAATTCACTAGAGGACCAAAGGCCAGAAGGAAGATAAGGTACAGCAGCAGAGGAGAGACAGGCTATGAGCTATTCCAGAGGGAGACTGCTCTAATGTACATAGGAGCAGACAGTGTTATGAAACTGATCTGATTTTCAAGGAAGAATGGGCAAGTAAGGACTTCAACTATTTAAAAATACTCAAGGCTCTGCAGAAAGTTAAAAATCAAGAAATAAAATGTCTAGCTTTGGAGCAAAGTCAGGCCAGAAGTTTGTAGAACACAAAGCTTATCCACTTTTGTGTATGCTGAGGAGAGAGAATCTATTAAAAAAAAAAAACAACAATAATGCAATTGTGTAACTTCAAAATCAGGCACAGAGTCTTGGCAGTGGCCCATGGAATGAGGGCCCTGGAGCTTAGTTTCTCAGGAAAACCGCATCTGTTTTTGAGCCATTAGTAGGATTCCACATTCTTCTTCCCAATTAAATATTGCTCAGCTTACTTAATATTGCTGGGAAAGTAAACAATAAATTTGCACTATAGCTCAGTGGTTCTCAAAGTGGATCCCTTTACCAGGACTGTCAGCCTGACGACAAAACCAGTTCAAAAAGCAGATTCTCAGGCCCTGACCCAGAGCCACTGAGTCATAAACTCCAGGGGCCCAAGCGCTCCAGGAGACTCTGGTGCAACCTGGGGTTGGAGAATCCCTACTGCACGGGTCTACCAGCTCCAAACTCTCCAATTAAAGTCTAAATCTATTTAGGAGATTTTAGGAAACAACTAAAACCAGACACTGAAGATTTATGGCATGGACAGGAAGAAGGCATTTAAAAAAATAATCTTTAGTTAATCTATTATAACATGGAAACCACTATGAATCCGAGCGGTTTGAGCACAGACCAGCTTACTCACCTGCTCTCCCATTAGTGTTGCAGGTGTTGTAGACAGAGCAGGTGATAAAATTTTTTGTTTGTTTGTTTGTTTTATTTGTCTCAGTTTATTCTTCAGTAATAGGACCTCCAAAGAAATTTTGTGACAAAAAGGTAAGTACTTCAAGAAAGACACACAGCTCAACATCTTAAGAGATTATTTGTTACAGGGTTTTTTTTGAAACAGAGTCTCACTGTGTTGCCCTCAATAGAGTGTTGTAGTGTCACAGCTCAGACCAACCTCCGACTCCTGGGCTCAAGCGATTCTCCTGCCTCAGCCTCCCAAGTAGCTGGGACTACAGGCACCCACCACAACGCCTGGCTATTTTTTGTTTCAGTTGTCTAGCTGGCCCAGGCTGGGTTTGAACCTGCCAGCCCAGGTGTATGTGGCCGACACCCTACCCACTGAGGTACAGGTGCCACCTCTTTGTTTTTATTTTAAGTGTCCAGCCTTCCTTTGGCTGAGCCACTCACCCAAATACATCTTTCCTGCCAACTAGATTAACACCAGTGACATTGCCCAAAAGTGGTTGGCAGGTCGTAGGACAGTGGTTCTCAACCTTCCTAATGCCACGACCCTTTACTACAGTCCTGTGGGTTGCGACCCACAGGTTGAGAACCACTGTCCTAGGACAAAACATTGCAACCCTCCTAGGAGTCTGATTCCTGCAGTGATGCCTTAACACTAAGCTACTGTAGGGAAATGTTCCCATAATTATCTCACATCAGGATTGTTTTATCTATTTGCTTCACTTAGGGAGGCCAACCTATGAGGATGAATTGAGGCCAAGAGTTCGAGACCAGCCTATGAAACTCATTGAGACATCATCTCCACAAAAAAAAAAGAACAATAAGTTGGACATGGTGGCTCAACTCTATTGTTCCAGCTACTCAGGAGGCTAAGGCAGGAGGATCAACCGAGTTCAGGAGTTTTATATTGCAACAAGCTATGGTGACACCACTGCACTCTAGCCTGGGGATTAAGGAAGACACATCGTATTAACAAGATAGTAGAGAAAAGGAGATTCTCAGACCTTACTGCTGGGAATGAGAATCAGAATAACACTTTTGAAGGAGAATTTGACAATACTTAGCAACATCTTGCAAGACTATTTATTTACATTTTTTTATTATTAAATCACAACTGTGTACATTAATGCAATCCTGGGGCACCATACACTGGTTTTATAGACCATTTGACATATTTTCATCACACTGGTTGACGTAGCCTTCCTGGCATTTTCTTAGTTATTGTGTTAAAACATTTACATTCTACATTTACTAAGTTTCACATGTACCCTTGTAAGATGCACCACAGGTGTAATCCCACCAATAGCCCTCCCTCTGCCCATCCTCCCCCTCCCTCTCCTCCCTTTCCCCCTTCCTCATATTTTTAGGTTGTAACTGGGTTATAGCTTTCATATGAAAGCCATAAATTAGTTTCACAGTAGGGCTGAGTACATCGGATACTTTTTCTTCCATTCTTGAGATACTTTACTAAGAAGAATATGTTCCAGCTCCTGGGGGCTGGGTTTGAACCTGCCACCTCTGGCATATGGGGCTGGTGCCCTAATCCTTTGAGCCACAGGCATAAAGTCTCCATCTTTTTTGAAGGCTGCATAATATTCCATGGTATATATATACCACAATTTATTAATCCTTTTGTGAATCGATGGGCACTTGGGCTTTTTCCATGAATTAGCAATTATGAATTGGGCTGCAATAAACATTCTGGTATAAATATCTTTGTTATAGTGTGATTTTTTGTCTTCTGGTATATACCTAGTAGAGGAATTATAGGATTGAATGGCAGATCTATTTTTAGATCTCTAAGTGTTCTCCAAACATCTTTCCAAAAGGAATGTATTAATTTGCATTCCCACCAGCAGTGTAGAAGTGTTCCCTTTTCTCCACCTCTCCTTCTCTTTTTTATTTTCTCTTTCTCCACACCTGTTCCCAGAGGCATTTGAAGTGCACAGGACCTGCCACTTTGTTAATGATTTGCTCAATCAACCCTAGCTGTTAAGGAAGGAGTACATGTGGGGGAAGATGACAAAGTCTTCAGGCCTGTCCTCAGCCCAACAACTCCAAGGACAGGGACTTTTGTCTTCCCACGTTACTCAGAGGAGGATTTAAGGCCAGGCCATGCAGCTGAGATGGAGAGACAGGGAATCATCTTTCTAATAACCATGAATAGATTGAGTCAGCTTCTCCTCTCTTCTTCCCAGTTCTCTCCTCCTAATGCCCATCCAGAAAAGTAAGCTGCAGCTTTCTACTCAGGCTCTGGAAAAAGGGTCCACACAGGAGGCCCTGGGGCCTAAGCACCCTCCTTTACCTCTCTGAGAACCCAGGGGAGTAGGGTCTCTGGGGAAGCCATCTCTCCATAGCCTGTCTCCCAGGTGAGCCTTGACAGTGCTGCCTCCACCCTCGCTGATGATGAATGTCTAGAGGACACAAAACTATTCTTGAAGAGGCTCAGGGAATGATGCAAGTCTAGTCAGAGGACAGAGGTCTTCCAAGACAGTGCTCCTCTCCCTCCATTCTATCACCATCCTTCACTGCAAGGCCAGCCCCACTTCCCATACAGGAGTAACTCTGCATCCCTCTTCCCTGCGCCTCACGTGTTCACCCTCACTTCTAGGGTGTGAAATGAATAATTTTGCTGACTTACTAATCCGAAGTAGAACTTAAATGTTCATCAGCAAACAAATGAACAAACAAATTGTGGCATATACATCCAATGAAATGTTATTTGACTTTAAAAGGAAATTCTGTTGTGTGCTACCCACATGGACAAACCTTAAGGACACTATACTAAGAAAGATAGGGAAGGCCAGGTACAGTGACTCATGCCTGTAATCCTAGCACTCTGGGACGCTGAGGCAGGCAGATTGCTTGAGCTCAGGAGTTCAAGACCAGCCTGAGCAATAGCGAGACCCTATCTCTACTAAAAATAGAAAAACCAAGGCAAGAGGATCACCCAAGAGTTTGAGGTTGCTGTGAGCAATAATGCCACAGCACTCTAGTCAGGACATGAGAGTTGAGACTCTGATTTAAAAAAAAAAGAAGTCATAGAAAGTCCAAAACTGCATGAGTCCACTTATGTAAGGTGCTTAGAATAGCCCAGATCAGGGTGGTGCCTGTGGCTTAAGGAGTAGGACGCTGGCCCCATATACTAGAGGTGATGGGTTCAAACCTGGCCCTGCCAAAAACAGAAAAAAAAATAGCCCAGATCGGGGAAACAGCAAGAGGGATCTCCACTGCCAGGAGTGAGGGGAGGGAAGGGGGAGTTAATGAGTACAGAGGTTTTTTTTAGTCACAGTAATGAGAAAGTTGCAGAGAAGAGAACAGTGAAGACTGCACATGTGAACATGCTCAGTGAAGCTGAGTATGCACTGAAAAATTAAATGGTTAAATGGTAAATTTTAAGTTATGTATACATATTTTGCCACAATTTTTTTTTTTTTTTTTTGAGATAGAGTCTAATTCTGTCACCCTGGTTAGAGTGCCATGGCGTCATCATAGCTCACAGCAGCCTCAAACTCTTGGGTTCAAGAGATCTTGCCTCAGCCTCCTGACTAGTTAGGACTACAGGTGCCCACCACAACACCTGGCTAGTTTTTCTGTTTTTAGTAGAGATAGGGTCTCATTATTGCTGAGACTGGTCTCGAACTCCTAAGCTCAAGGGATCTTCCTGCCTCAGCCCCCCAGAGTGCTAAGGATTATAGATGTGAGTCACTGCACCCAGCCACAAAAATCTTTTGTAAGGTAGAGACATACTCCTAGAAGTTGCCCAATTCCTCTCTCATATCCGTAAGAGGGACAGGCACATTGAGAAGTCAGAGGCTTATGGGGGCCTTTGCCACCATCCTTCTAGCTGCTCACCTCTTACTATGCCCCCTCATCCTCCTAAGGGCACCTATTGGCTTCTGTTCATGCTGGAACTTTCTGTCCATACGCAGACCAGGTTTAAAGGCAGGGTAGGGGGGCAGTGAGCCAGGCACGGGCACAGCAGGGCATGTGGGCCCACCCCCAGTAGTGTGCCAGGGAGTGGACCACAGCAGCTGGTCACAGGGTTGGTGGGAGGCAGAAATTGAGGTCAGGCCCCTTCCGTGCAGCCCCAGGCTGTCTGGCCCTGCTAGCCACTGTTCAGCACCCACTCTGGCACCATGCCCCCATTACAGCAAGACAAGAATGAGCCTGTGGGTGCTATGCAAAGTCGTTAACATTTGGTGTGGATTTACAACTTGATCTGAATCCTACCTTCTTCCCTTCTCCTTGACCTCTTCTGGCAGGCCTGTCAGTGCAGACCAGAAAATCTGGGGAAAGGGCAGCCAGGATGCCCACCTCATGGGCTCATGCAGAGCACACAGTGAGCTCCACCCACCCTCCTGGACACTGACAACCCAGCTCAAGCCTTGGCCCCAGCAGGCTCCCGGTTTGTGGCTCTTCACCTCCTGCCACATTATAGCCTTTAAGGATGATCTAGACAGACACTGTAAGTGACCTGGCCTCTAACCCACCTGCTATGGAAGCTGGGGGTAAATTTGCCTCCCCCTGGCCCAAGGCCAGGGCCTCTTCCACTCACAAGGACCCTCCTCGGGCCTCATCTCCCCCCAGAAAGATGCCAGAAAGATGGTCTGTGTGAGGGCCAGAAAGAGGGAGGGCTCCCCCTTCTATGACCCGAGGAAGTTCCCTCTCCCTGTCTCCTATCATTTCAGCTTCTCTTAAGGGGTGGTCCTGGGGTGGTCCTGGGAGGACTTGTGTGTTGAGGGCAGTCTTGGGCAGGTGTGTCTCACCAAGGTGGAGACCTGTAGCCTTAAAGAGACACATGGCCTTCTGAGTCCTTCGCCTTTTGATTGATTCCAAATTTTACATAATATCCTTTTACTAAAAAGGGTGCAGCAGAGAAAGATAAAGCTTTTCTTGCCTCCTTTTGTGCTTGAAAAAGAACACTCTTGAACCCACAAGGCTTCAGGTTCCTGGCAGAGCTATACAAAGTCAGGGTGTGTTCCATGTGTCCTCTTTGGCTGAGCTTTATGGGCATCTTTTCATTCTCCCTTCCCTCTCCTTGTCCTGTACTGCTCCCATACTTGTCCCTGTAAAGTTTTTGAGGTTCCACATTATGCTCATAGTACAGAGTAGAGAGAGGTGTCTCAATGGAGGGGCAGAGGTGGTGTCAGCATGGCTGGTGCCCCTGCCTTCATCCTCACACCCCCCCCCCATATGGTACCCCACTGCATGAACATCTGGCTATATTTGACTCCTGTGCCAGGTCAGAGCAGGGCAGCAGTGCAACAGGTGAGAGCCAGGGTGTTGCTCAATAGTGGCTTCCATCCTGTGTGAAACATGAGAGGTAGAGCAGATGGGCTCTGAGGTAACTCTCAGACACCCTGAGGAGTGTGCATGGCGGAGACACAGAAAAAACAAAGCCAGGGCCAGGCCCTGGAGGGCTGTTTGGCAGGACACTGACTTGACATCACCATCATGGCTCAATGTCTTGCTCCTTCTAGCTCCTGGGTTCCTGTCCTGCTCTCAGCCCTCCCCAGCTCCACTGGTCCTGCCCTCCTAGGCTTCATCCCAAGCCCAGTCCTGGGCATTGTGGGGACACTCATCATCACCCTAAACTCTGTCCCTGCCTAGCAGTGGGCAAACAGGACAGGTGCCACGAAGAAAGCCATCCACCCCCCCACCCCCCCCAGAGGCCACCCTAGGAAGGGAATCCCTAGGCCAGGCACCGCTACAACAGGCACCCCTAGGATGGGTGCCCCCTGGATGGGCATCCCCAAGATAGGCATGCCCAGCACAGAGTCCACCCAGGATGGGCATCCTCCAGCACTGTGTGAGTCCCCACCACTGTGGGACCCACTTGCCCAAGACCACCCCACTAACCCTCAGGACAAACCCCACATAGAACAGGCTTCTCCAGGACATCCTCTCCTTGGACAGGTCCCCCTCAGGGTAGCTCTCCCCAGGACAGATTCTCCCAGGACAGGCTTCCCCAGGTTAGGCTCCCTCAGGACAGAATCTCCCAGAATAGCTCTTCCCCCGCCCCCAGTTATGCTCCTCCAGGACAGATTCCCCCAGAATAGGCCTCCCAGGACAGGAGTCCCTCAAGATAGCCCTCCCCAGGACAGATTCCCCCAGGACAGATTTCCCCAGGATAAGCCCTCCAGGACAGGCTCCCCCAGGATAGGCCCCCATATGCACAGCCTCCAAAGGACAACATCCCCTGATGTTGAGGACACCTCCCAGAACAGGGCCCCCACGGGACAGGCTCCCAGACTCACAGCTGCAATCCTGCCAGATCCTCTCTTGGCAGTGTCCAGGGCAGTCTGAAGGCCTCTCTCTCCTGGCTCTGGTCCACAAACTGCTTGGCCAAGTCCCCAGCAGTCTTCACAGTATCAAGGCACAAGAGGCTGGGTGGCTGGGCGCACTGGCAGTGCATACCAGTGCCTGGCTCAACATGCAGGTTCTTGTGTTGGGCATACCTGGCAGGCCTGGGTTTCCAGGCAGCAGCACCACTGACTTTGGGATTTGCCCCTGCCCTGGCCTCTGTGCTGTGTCTGTGTGCTTATCTCTTCTGGTCCTGTGGCATAGCAGCACTCCCTCCAGGGGATGGAACTTGGCACATCCTCAGGAGCCAGATAGAGCTGGGCTCACCCTCAGTTCCCACATGTACATGCTGTAACCCCTGACTCCTATGAGCCTTGGTTTCCTCCTATGAGAAGAGCTGGAAAGGGAATTGCTTCCTGGGCATGTGGGTGGGTAGTGAGCAAAGCAATTAGAACTGGAATGGCCAGAGTGAGGTAAACCCACACCCTGCATCCTAGCATCAGGAGGGCATCTCGCAAAAGAGGATGAGGTTACCCGAACAATTCAACACTGGATTTAGGAAAAAAAAAAAAAAAGCACTAAAAAATCAGAACTTTGTTGAGCTTTATGTTGGAGTTTGGCAGCATTCTGCACAGATTCCCTGTGTCCCTTCTTAGAGCTTCTCAGGCCTCAATAAGGTCCTACAGGACAAGCAGGCAAGGCTGGCACAAAGGAGCTCTTGACAGGTATCAGATCAAATCTCTATCCCGCCCCAGACCTGGCCTCCTGCTTCCCTTTCTCTAGGGGGCTCCGAACCCCTACGTAGTTTTCCCTGTGCCCATTTTACTTTCTCCAGAGAGATTCTCATCCTCTCCTACCCACTTACCCCTCTTTTTAACCGGGAAAAAGCAGGTCTTTTTTCTTTTCTTTTTTTTTTTTTTTTTTTTTTTTTTTTTTGAGACAGTCTCACTCTGTTGCTCTTGGTAGAGTTCTCTGGTGTCATAGCTTACAGCAACCTCAAACTCTTGGGTTCCAGAGATCCTCTTGCCTCAACCTCCCTAGTAGCTAGGACTCCAGGCACCCCACAACAACATCCAGCTAGTTTTTTTATTTAGGAGAGAAAGGGTCCTGCTCTTGCTCAGGCTGGTCTGGAACTCCTGAGCTCAAGGGATCCTCCTGCCTCAGCCTCTCAGAATGCTAGGATTACAGGCATGAGGCACTGAGCCTGGCTGAAAAAAGCTATTTTGATGTTAACACATGGTTATATTTTTATGGTTCAGGATTTTCTTTTCAATCTTTACAGGGGTATAATTTATATTTAATAAGTATAGTACAGACATCTTCATTGATAAAATTAAGTATTTATACACTTGTGGGACCACCACCACACAGATAAAGATACAAAACATTTCATCACCTCCAGAAAGTTCTCCTAGGTTCTATTTTAGGCAATACCTCCAAGTTATAATCCTTATTAACTTTTATCCTGATTGGATAGTTTTGCCTGTTTTTAAACATTATGTAAATGAATTAACACAGTACTATCATTTGGTTCCTTTTGCTGGACCTTATGACTGGGGATCTTTGGAGACAGGCAGTGGTGAGAGTCAGCCCAGACACCTATTTTGATGGACTTCATTTATTCATTCTTTGAGTTATTCAGCACATCTTTATTGAATAACCTGTATGTATTTCCTGTGACCTGGAAATTTCATTCCTGGGTATTTATCTACAAATGACTGTTCATGAAAGACATGTACAAGAATGTTCATAATGCTCCCAAACTGGAACTCACATAGATAACAAATTAAACTATATCTGTATACATTCTACATCAGAACTGAGAATTGAATACAGCTCTGTTCGGCTTCTGAGGACATGCCAAGCTGTGCCCCTGTGGGGGAAATGCTGGCAGGGCTACACAATGCAAAGCAATAAAACCAACATCTGGTGCATCCATGTCATGGTGCATATCAATAGTTTGTTCTCTTTTGTTTGCCTTTTTTCTGCTGGGTCTATCCTGAGAATATACTTTAGTTTGTTTATCTAAGTGGGTTTGATTTGGGTCCATTAGGAACATTCTTGCCCATGTCTTTCTTTGATTATCAATCATATGTACTCACCTGTGGATATATACTCAGAGGTAGTATTTCCAGACTGTGGGGTCTACATATTTGTTGCAATGGTAGATAGTGATAGTTTCCCAGAGTTGACTATCCCAAGTTACACACCCCTCAAACACTGTATTAGAGTTTCAATTGCCCCACATGATAGCCAGAAGTTCTTGCTGTTAGTCTTTAGTTTTAGCCACTCTGCAATGGCTAATGGGTAGGAAGGAGAAGCTCATTGCAGTTGTAATTGCATTTTATTGGTGACTAATTATGCTCATTCAGCTCATGTGTTTTCTGGCTGCTTGCATAGCCACTTGTGCAAGTGTGAAAACTTCTTGGTAGAATTTCTGTGTTTTGTTCCCTAAGAGATCCAAGCACCTGGAGTAGTGCCTGGTTCATATTGGGGGTTCAATAAAAATGTGCTGAATGAATGAATGAATGAAGTCCCTCAGAATAAGAGGCGGGTTGAGTTTCTTAAAAGGAAGAGGGAAAAAAAGAAGGCAAAAAAAAAAAAGAGAGAGAGAGAGGAAGAGGCAGCTAAGCTGCCCCTCACTCCTCCAATCTCCCTGCATTCTGAAGATCTGACTGGTACTGTGTGCAGAAGGTGGAGTTCGGAGCCACAAAGGGCCTGCTGAGCAGCCTGACTAGCACGTTGGTAAGTCCTGCCATGCCTGAGAAATCTCCATGCCTCAGCATTTTAGAGGGCAGAAAGCAAGGCTGGGTTCTAGGAGATGCTCAGGCATACTGGCATTTACTTTGTTCAGAAGCTCTGCTTTGCCCCTAGCTCTACCTCTTCCCTCCAGCCCAGCCTGCCTGACCTCTGTGCTCCTGCACCACACCCTGGGCAACCCTAAACCCCCACTGCCCTGTAAAGGTAGGACAGAGCAGGGTGATGATTCCTAGGAAGGCTGTAGGGAAAGTAGATTGTAGTACTGGGAACAGAGGTGTGTAAGGAGAGCAAAATTCCCGGGGGAGTCAGAAGAGCAGGAAGTATGGGAGTCCTATACTGAGTTACACCCCAGACAGAGAAATCTCTATCCTGAATGACCAGGAGCACAGAAGGAGGAGAGAGAAGGGGGCCCCTTTGGGGGCAGCCTAGGCTAAGAAAAGATGAAGGAGAGAGCAAGAAGCCTGCCTAAATTATAAGTGGATGGGTGGTCCTGGTGAACATCAGCTTGAGAGGCAGCCCCTCCCCCATTTTTGTGTTCACTGAGGAAGCTTTCATTGAGCACCACTGCATACCCAGTGTTAGGTAGGAAATCTCAATAGTTACTGCACATGGGTTAAGATAAGTATATAAAAGTATAAGTTTATGGTCAGGCACAGTGGCTCATACCTATAATCTTAGCAATCTGGGAGGCTGATTTAGGAGGTCGCTTGAGTTTGCTGATTCAGGAGATCGCTTCAGGTTGCTGTGAGCTATGATGCCGTAGCACTCCATAAAGGGGTCTCCAAAAAAAAAGTATAAGTTTATTTTAAATTTTAGAAAGAGAGAAAGGGAGTGAGGGAAGGGAGAAAGCAAGTAGATGGTGTGGCATCCCAAAGAAAGAAAGTATGCCAGCCCTGAGGTCCAGTGGGTAGCAGGATTTAAGGAGGACAAAGAAGGTAACTGCAGGAGCTGTGAAAGTGTGAGTTTTGGGTTTTTCTTCAGTCTAGGTCACAGCCAGACACTTTTCCAGGTATTCCCAGTCCTGAGGCCTGATTGTTCATTGTCATTGCTCATTCAGGACATTCAGGAATCACTTGAGGCTAAGAGAACAAATTCTAAAATTTAAAGGGGCTGATGGCTTTTGGTCACTGAGCTTCTCCACCTCTGATGAAAACAGAAATCTAGGGGTGGGGGGGCTTGCTAGCCTGAGAAAGAGAAAGAAAATAGGCAGAGACTGATCTTTGTCCTCACTGAAAAACTATGTTTTATTTATTTATTTATTTTGTTGTTGTTGTTGTTCTGTTGTTTCCCCCAGTAGAGTGCTGTGGCATCATAGTTCACAGCAACTTCAGACTCTTGGGCTCAAGCAATTCTCTTGCATAAGTCTCCCGAGTAGCTGGGACTATAGGCACCTGCCACAACGCTCTGTTATTTTTTAGTGACAGGGTCTCGCTCTTGCTCAGACTGGTGTCAAACTTGTGAGCTCAGGTGATCTACCCGCCTTGGCCTCCCAGAGTGCTAGGATTATAGGCATGAGCCACTGTGTCCTGAAAAGCTATGTTAATAATTTTTCTATTATTTCACTATAACAACCAACCATCCTTAGACCTAGCACTCCACCAGGCATCCTAGATAAAGGAATAAGTTACCTGAAATTATGCAGTTCACAGGCTAGTAGAATTGTAAAGACATAATTATGTAAAAGTAGACCCTTAGTAAAGAAGACAACAAAAGAGACCTCCAGGAGCAAAGGAGGTTTAAATCAGGGAGATGCCATAACCCAACTTGCATTTGGCAACCAAGACAAAGAAGGGGTCAGGAGAGGTCAGATGCATGTGGGAGATGGGGGTCTGGGAAGGAGGCTTAGTGAAGAAGGGAAGGTCTGGCAGGGCCTGTGAAGGTGGAGAGCTGGAAACTGGACAAGGAGCTGGAAACCCTGGACAAGGAGACTGCAGGAGGAGGCCTCAAATCTACTTCACAGTTTCTAGCCAAGGAAATGGCCAAAAAGGGCATCTCAGACCAGGTAGAGGAAGCAAGGTAGGCAAGGCTGGCAGGTGGAGAACAGAAGAGCACTGCCCTGTGCATGCTTCACCCAGAACCCAGTCCTTCTCAGTGCCAGGCCCCAGTGAAAGCACATGTAGTGAGAAGATGGAGTCTGTCAGGCTAGGGAAGACATGACACAGCTGGCCTGGTCGTTTTAAGTCCTTCTAACCTGACTGACTCCATCTTATTCTCACTACATGTGCTTTCATTTAATTATAATTGCTCGTGATTTCAAATTCCATTCTCTAGCAGTATAGTTCTGCAGTCCTTAAAACAGAAACATCACAGGGGAGTGAAAAGACAAGGAGTCAAAACTTCATGATTTCACAGTGTGTCAGGCTCCACTTCCTGACTCAAGGAAGGAGAAAGGGAATAAACCCACTCCCACTCTTTGCAGAAAGAAGACTTGGATGGATTTGGGGAGTAGAGAAAAGCTAAATTCTGGCAGGGTGGGGTGGGGGTAGTACGCATGCGCACACGCGTGCGTGTGCGTTCACAGTAAAAAAAGATTAGAGGACCATACACAGATCCTCAGAGGGAAGCTAGAGAAGCAGAGGAGGCCCTCAGAAGAGTGGCTAGGGACAGAGCAAAGGCACGCTGAAGGACCAAAGAGGAAAAGCTAAGAGTGGACACTGCCCCCAGGCCCGGAATGTATTAATAGAAGAAACACAGAAGTTGGAAGAAAGCAGAGCAGAAAGCCCCCAAGCATCTTTCCATACACCCTTCCCTCTGTCTATCCATCTACTCATTTATTTTCCCATCCATCTTCCCATCTAGCAGTCCATCCATCCACTTATTCCTCCACCCTTGTGACTCACAGATGTGTTGAGGGCTCACTGTGAGCTGGACTCTGCAGAAGGGACTGCTTTCTGGTCAGGATGGAGAACACAGCAGACTGTGTGACTGTCTTGTATATTTTGTGCAAGAACTGAAGGCACCACCAGCTGGTCATGGCTGATGGAGTGGGTGGGAGAGTGAGCAGTCATACCTAGGAAGCAGGTGGGGGTACAAATGATGGGTCTCCCTCTGCTTTCATTTTCTGTAAAATTTTCTGTAAATCCTGAGGTTGGAGACTAGAATACCTTCATTCACACACAGACTATGTGGATACACATGAAAAATTACTATTTATTTTGTAAAGGTGTGTGGAGATGATCCTGACCTGAATGAGGACCAGCCCTGCTCTTCTCTGCCTGGGAGAAGAATGTAGAGGAACAGACTGTATGAGTCAAGTAGGATTGTCATAACAAAATGCTGCAGACTTTGTGGCATACACAACAGAAATTGCTCTGGGGGGCTGGACCAGAGTAAGGTGTCCATAGGCTTGGTTTCTTCTTGATGCCTCTCTCCTACTTGCCTTTTTGCTGCATCCTCACCAGGTCTTTCCTCTGTGCATGGACATTCCTGGTGGTTTTTTGTAGGTTCGAATTTCCTCTAACAAGGACACTGGTCAGATTGGATTAGGACCCACCCTAATGACCTCATTTTAACTTAAGCATCTCTTTAAAGCCCTATCTCAGATCCTGGGGGTTATGACTTCAAAAATACTCGTTTCAGCCCATAACACTGATTATAGCTTTAAAAACAGCAACAGGATCATGACAGTCACAAAATGTACAACTTTAATAGGCTCCTAGAGGCAAGGAATGGTGTGTCTTTCCCAGGCACTAAGCCAGAATAGCATTAAAAACTCTTTATGAGGCAGGAGTAGACATGCAGGCTCACAGTCTGGCAAATGCTTTAGCCTCAAAGAGCCTCAGCCATCTCTGGGCACAACTTTTACCAGAACTTCTACTTCATTGGATTTACCACACAAGACTTTCTAGGAGATCTTGTTTTAGTTTAAATTTTTTGAGCCATCCACTTGATGCTTATAAATCTGTCACCCTGAATTCCGTGTGAATTTTTTAGCAACTTCTTGGATCATTGGCCTGGAGAATTGGGTATTAGCTGCCCTCATTTGTGGAATACTTCATCAAAAAGTTCCCAGACTTCAGAGGCTTCAAAGATGACAACATCCTTAACACTGACAAGTGTGGACTCCTTTTCAAGGAAATGCCTGACAGGAGACTTATTATGAAGGGTGACAAATGTGAGAGTGCAAAACTGAAATGTTTCATAGTTCTGCTTTGCGCTAGCTCAAACCAGAGAGAAACTAAAGTCCTTGGTAACTGGTAAACTGCAAAGCCACCTGTATTTTAGAATCTGAAGGATGAAGGCTTTCCCAGTCACTTGGAGAGCAAACAAATGCACATGGGCGACTGGTGCCCTATTTGAGGAATGCATAAAGGGGTATCAATTGAGAAATGAAGAAGAAACAGTCTATTCTACTGACAACTGGCCACCTGCAAATTTCTGCCTCCAGACACGACCTCAATCTCTTGACCAAAGTATCATCAAAACATTTAAAATGCACTACTGAGCCCAGCTCCTGCAGTTGGTCATTACTTTTTTTTTTTTTTGAAACAGAGTTTCACTTGGTCACCCTTGGTAGAGTGCGATACCATCTTAGCTCACAGCAACCTCAAACTCGTGGGTTCAAGTGATGGAACTACAGGCACATGGTACGATGCCTGGCTATTCTTTAGAGACAGAGATCTCACTCTGACTCAGGCTGGTCTTGAACGTGTGAGCTCAGACAATTCACCCACCTCAGCCTCTTAAGTCCTGGGATTACAGGCATGAGCCACCGTACCTGGCCCACCAGTGGGTCATTACTAAAACATAACCTATGGTCCAGCTGTGGAAGCAACTTTATCTGCTGTATCACATAACACTCTGGATTCCTTCCTCTGCATCAGTTCTGCCAAAAATAAAACAGAAATATTTTCAGAAAGTTGTGTTTGTCACAACTCAAAAGCACAGTGTTTTGGCTCCATCAGACAGTCCATCTCCCATGGCAGAATTCAAAGGAGTAGATTTTGAAGGATTTGTTGCAATGGATGATGAGGTGGCAACCTGTATTGAACCTGACTCAGAAGCCATTTTCCAATTGATATTGACCAAAGTACAGACCAGCATAAAAGTGTATGAAGCAGCTGATGGGATGGAAGAAGCAAGTGACTATAGAGCCTCCAAAGGAGGAGATATGTCAGTAGTCTGATAGTGCAGTTGAAGTCATTTGCTGTATAAAAATGCCCAGGTGTGCTGAGTGGCATAGCCAATGTTGAGAGTGCTTTCTCCACCTATGTTTTTAGTCAGAATAACAGAACAAGATTGACTTTTTTCAGAAAGAGTAATTAAACCATGAGAAAATAGTAAATGTATTGATTTTGTATGATATTGAATGTATGATTTTACTGTTTTGATTTTGTATGATTTCATGTAATTCGCTCTAATAAAAGCTGTGTAAGAAGGTAAATTACATGTACATATCAGTGCAGTAGGTCTAGTTCCTTAAGTTGACCACCTCCACATGTTTACCAGTTCCTTGGGTGGCCAACTTGCAGAGGTTCTACTGTGATTAAATTAATGAGTAGTTATTTTCCACAGGCTTCCCAATTTCAAAAATGGGACAGGATACACTTGGGGCACTGAGGGTGAAGCTACCAGGGTTGAAACTTTTTGCTAATGAAGGAAGCTATCATAAGAAAGATCCCTGCAACAGTGATCTGCAGTGCTCCTGGTCACACATTTACAGGGTTTCTGAAGGGCAGTGAAGATTACTGCCAGTTAAAGCACCACTTCTGTGCAGATGAGAGAACTGTAGAAATTAATTATGACTCAACCAAGAAGGCCCCCAAAAGTGGTTAATCTGGGTACAGAAGTGTTGAATTGAAATCTGCAAAGCATTTTACAGGAGTTCTGATCTAGTTAGATCAACCTCAGTATCACTGTATTGAAAAAATGCAGTTTCTTGTTAGGAAGGTCATTTCATGTACCATTGCTTCACACTCAAAGCACTGAAAATTTCATATAGAGTATACTGAAGTAGACTTCAGCTTCTTTGCATCATTTCTGTATTCGATTTTTTTAATTCTTTCATAACCCTATTGAGTGTGTTTGTTTTGTTTTGAGACAGAGTCTCATTTTTGTCACACTTGGTAGAGTGCCAGAACATCATAGCTCACAGCAACTTTCTCTTGGGCTCAAGTGATTCTCTTGCCTCAGGCTCCTGAGTACCTGAAACTACAGGCACCTGCCACAATGCCTGGCTATTTTTAGAGACTAGGTCTTGCTCGGGCTGGTCTTGAACCTGTGAGCTCAGGCAATCTACCTGCCTTGGCCTACTAGAGTGCTAGAATTACAAATGTGAGCCACTATGCCTAACCTTGACTGGAGTTTTGTTAGTGTTGTTTTGAGACAGAATCTTACTTTATCATCCTGGGTAGAGTGTCATGGCATCATAGCTCACAGCAACCTCCAACTCCTGGGCTCAAGCAATCCTTCTGCCTCAGACTTCCAAGTAGCTGGGACTACAGGCACCCACCACTACCCCCAGCTAGTTTTTCTGTTTTTTTGTTTTTTTTTTTTTTTTAATTGAATAAAACATTTAATTGTGGAAAAATATAATATAATAAGGAAAAATGGGTGCTTTTTCAGACAGACACAAGAAGTTTCTTGTGTGAATTTATTTTTTCTCCTGTTCATTTAGAACAAGCCTGTCTATAATG
>CAUYPK010057477.1:0-11293 GCA_963574355.1 Loris lydekkerianus | reverse complement strand
TTTATCTTTCATATGAAAGTGTGAGTAATTGTAAATTGGTTTCATAATAGTACTGAGTACACTGGATACTTTTTCTTCCATTCTTGAGATACTGTACTAAGTAGGATTTGTTCCAGCTTCATCCATGTAAACATAAAAGAGATAAAGTCTCCATCTTTTTCAAGGCTGCATAATATTCCATGGTATACCTGAACCACAATTTATTAATCCATTTATGGGTTGATGGGCACTTGGGCTTCTTCCATGACTTGGCTATTATGAGTTGAGCTGCAATGAACAATATGGTGCAAATATCTTTGTTGTAAAGTGAATTTTGGTCTGGCTTTTTTTCATGTAGTCTCTTATTTTTCTAAGTGATTGTTAATTCTTATTTGTTCTTTTTTGTTGGATGTTTGACTGAGTGGGTTAGTTGGAGCTCTTATTTTCAAGCTTTCATATTTTCTGTCTTTTTCTTGGTCTAGCCTATTGTTGAAGCTTTTTGCTATTTTTAAAAAAATTTATATTACCAAATGACTCTCTCATTTCCTTAAGTTCAATTATATCTTTTTTTTGCAGTTTTTGGCCATGGCTGAGTTTGAACCTGCCACCTCTGGTTTATGGGGCTGGTGCCCTATTCCTTTGAGCCACAGGCGCTGCCCCAATTATATCATTTTTATGTTGCCTGTCTCTTTAATGATCTTTTCATATTTTACATTAATGTACTGAAATATTTTTTGTTTTCAGCTTTCTCTTTAATCCCATTCCTCTTATGTGCCATTCATATTCTGAATTTCATTTCTGACATTTTGAGGATTTCCTTTACTTTTGAGTCCATTGGTGTGGATCTGTATTGGTTGCTTGACAGTGTTCAGCTAGCTTGTTTTTTCAACTTGCCTGAATTATTTTGCTGGTTGCTTCTCATCTGAAATCTTTCTGTCAGGTTATGGTTGGTGGGTTTGTGGTACACTTGTTCAACTTTACTGGGAACTCTTCTAGTTAATGAGAGGAGAAGAGGTTCTACATAATGTTTTTGTATCCTACTTCAGAGGCCTTACCTGGGGGAGAGAGGTGGATGCACTGAAATCCTGTAATGCAGCTGTTTTCCTGCCACATCTCATTTTCCTGTATGTGTCATAGTCCAAGCCTGTGGTGGGGATATTTATTTAGATTTGTGTTATTGTTTTCCACAGGCTACTGTTGGAAGTGCTTGATATGGATATGCAAATTTTTCTCCATGGACCTTGTGACCTTGGAGAGCACTCAGCAGGTTCTTGGATGACACACACAACTGCAGCTCATGATGGGGCAAATCACTGAACCTTGACAAGAACCTGTTAATATTCCAGATCCTTGGCCAGTGCCTGTGTTCATTTTGGAAGCTTGACAAGTGCTTGCATGGATTGTGAGACGTTGGCAGGTGTTTGTGATGGATGAAGATTGTGTTGGCTTACTCAACAGATTGAAGGGTCTTAGCCGGCCCCTGGATGGGTCACAGGACATTAGCCATTTCCTGTGTGGGTCCCAAGACGTTGGGGAGCACACCTATGTGTTGTGGAATCTTTGTATGCAGCCTTGTTGGGTGACCTATGAATCAGTGGAACTCGACAGGAACCTGGCCCAGTTTTGGAGCTTCTTGGGTATGTGGGTGCATTTTGAGAGCACACCTGGTGTCAGGGTGGTTCATGGAACATTTTCAAGTGTCTGGGTGTGTAGCAGGACTGCACTGGAGGTGGGGAGTGTCATGGGATCTTGGTGATTGCCTGCATGGTTTGCAAGATCTTGGGACCCTGGAAAGGTCTGGGGGCCTTGAAAAGTGCCTGTACAGGTTGTAGGAGAGTGACCAGCTGTTGGTTGGCTTCTTGGGTTATGTTGGCTAGGTGAGGCCTGGAAGGTTTCTGTGCCCTGTAAGGGAGTTGCAGTGGCTGGAGCTCTTCCTTTACCCAGGTGGGCCTGTGGCAATTGGTCTGGTGCTACTCAGGTGATAGCAGCAGCACTGTGGATTTGATGATATAGTAGCAGCAGATGCTGAGGGCCAGTGGATGCCTGCTCTGCCTGGATCCCTGAGTGGAAGCCAATGTGGTCACTGGGGGAGTGACCCAGTGCACATCACAGTGCACATGAGAATACCAACTTTCCCTGCTCCCTCCCTGGCTCAGCAGGGGTAATGAGCTCAACTGCTGCCCTCTGTAGAGTGGATATTCTGGGTCTGAGTGGTCAGAGTAGCATCTATTCCTATGGACCAGAGACCATAAGTTTGAGAGAACCCACTGTATCTGTTCTCTGGGGAAATGCTGCTGCACAGTCTCCAAGCAGGTCCCTGATCAGTTCTGAAGCCTGCTGTGGTGGGGAAGTCCCCTCAAAGCTGGGATTACACTATCTTCTGGGGGAGTGTGGAACCCCAGATCTCTATTCTACCCCTTACCTATGTGGGAATGCTTCTCCCAGGTGCCTTTTCGTATTACTTAGTTGATCACCCTGCTTCCTCTCTCCCTCACTGTGTGTCTTCAGTTGCTTCTCTGATAATTCCCAATGTTAGCTCCTATAAGTCCATCTTTGGGAGATCCTCTATCCACAACTTTGGATCTTCCCCTTGAGAGCAGTGAGTACAGGTTGCTTTAGTCTGTGATTCTGGCCCATTTTCTGCTCTTTCCTTTTATCTAGTCTCACAATGACAAATATCCAAAAATCATCTCCATGACATAATACATCATGTTTTCAAAGGCTTCATGATAAAGGGGTGTTTTTTTTTGAAATATGAATAATGATTTCTGGAGAATTTTGTTTGCTATACACAACAATGACTGCAAAGTCTCAGCCTTCCAGATACTTTGTTATTCTATACTGTCCACTGCTTGCCACATGCCATAATGGCAGCTATCAGGGACCATCAGTCAGGACCAGTCCAGGGAGTGAACATGTCCCAAGTGTCAGGATTCTCCTTTCAGTTTCCAACATAGCTTCCTTTATGGGCATTAAAAAAAGAAGAAAAGAAGAAAATGGACATTGTCCTTACCTGGAGGACAAGAACAAGATAAACATGGGTATAGATAGGGTCAGTTGCAGTGTGTGCCAATCTCCAATGGCAAAAGCCAGTCATCCCACAACCATCTTCCCAGTACTAAGAACACTCAATAGCAGCATTACAGCCATAGATTGTGCCTGGGGATTTATCTACTCTAACTCTGGAAGAAAACATACATGGTAATAGTAATTTCAAACAAAGGGTAATTTCAAGGTCAATTCAAGGCTTGCAGGTAAAAAAAGACTGTTGACTTACCTAATTTTACCTATAAAACTTTTTTACTAAAAGTTTCCAGAAATAGCATGGCACAGAACCCTATCAAAAAGGGTAGTATGCAGTAAATGAGAAAATTTGGGGCAAAGGCTACACAGGTGTCAGAGATGGCCAGCTGGAGGAGATACCATTTACATATGATCTTTCACCCAAACCAAAGAAATATTGAACAAGATAAGATTATGTAGGAAGTGGAAATAAAATAAGATATATAAGTGCTTAGCACCAGGCAATTAAAAAATGATCAATGATCATAACAAAATAGAAAATAATATGTGGAGAACTTGATACAGAGGACACATCTTGAAATTTATAATTAACATTTCATTAATGAAACATACCACTTGAGACCTGGTGGAGTAATTTTATTAGTCCACAGCAGAAATCTTAGAAGTAACCCTTTCTATTTGTCAATATGAGTGTTTTGTAAAAGCTCTCTTACCAGACTACCATCAGGAAGACTCAAATGCCCGGAAAAGCACATAAAAGAAGATGAAATATGGGAACTTTGGTGAGTGTGTGTGTGAGGGAGTGAGCAGACAGAGGCTAGTGTGGTCATGGCAGAACATGAACAGGACTTGGCCAGCAAGCTCCTCAACCTCTCTTTCTCTGCTAGAACCATGTTGGGTTTGTAGGTTCGATCTGAGACCAGGAACCAGGTCAAAGATATTATGAGGAGGGTCATGGAGACTATTCAGAAAGTGTGCAAATGGGATAAGAAATGGGTGACTGTTGGTGACACTGATACAGGATGGGTGGCGTCCCAAGGGAGGACCTGCTGCCTCTGCCCTGGCAGTGTTGGTGTTGCAGCAGAGGAACCAGAGGGTTGGAGGCTGGGGGAGGCCCAGCAGGGACTCCAATATCCAGAGGGGCCAGGCAACTGCTGGGGGAGACACCAGCACCTTAGTGTCTCCCCATCCCTCTTGTAGCTGAACAGGGACCTCCCCACCCCATTTCCTAGGCCTGCTCAATTTCATGTGAGTTTCCTAGGCCTTGTCAATTTCATGTAGGTTTCCTAGGCCTAAGAACAAAAGGGATTGTATCTATTCATTTGTTACCAATTCCTGGCCAAATGTAACTACAGAGGTCCCATTCCACTATATATCCTTGGACAAAGAACCCAGGCAGAGAGAGAATTTTCTTCACACTTGGGTTTTTTCTCTGCTAGGAGCTTTGGTGTTTTCTTCAATGTATTCTTTTCTATAAAATAAATCCTGTCTTACCACTGATCTGTGGTCTGTGGATTCATTCTTTCACTGAGATTAAGGACCTACTGAAGATGAAATTCCAGTATCAACACGTCCCTATAAATCTACAAGTGCGTCTCTGTAACAGAGCCAAAGTTTGATGATAAAAACAAGAGTAAGAAAAAAGGCAAAGTGAGAAGTTTGACTCCAAGATGACCACTCCAAAAAACAGCTCCTCCCCAGGGATGATGGACAAGGATGATGACAGCTGCATCTGGAGCTCCATAGCAGATGCCTCCCAGATCAAGCAGAACAGCAGCAACTCCAGCCCCTCCCTGAACCCCTCTGCTATGCCAGATGAAAAGTGCCAGAGCCAAGGTGGATGAAGCTCAGGCAGATGGGAGGGGGCACCCTGGGGCTGAAGATGCTTCTGATGAGCAGAATTCATAGTCTTCAATGGAACACTTGATGAACAATACAGAAAAAGTAGAACAGCCGCTGCCTGGAGACTCAGGTTTAGCGGCAGAGACATCAGCAATCTCTCAGGATTTGGAAGGAGTGCCCCCCTCTAAAAAGATGAAACTGGAGGCCTCTCAACAAAATTCCGAAGAGATGTAGACAATAAGTGAAACCCTCTGATTCATCTTTTATGGAAGGTACATCAGCAATTAATTCTAGAGCAACTTTGCCCTAGCAGCTCCTCTTGAGTACAAACAGAACTACTAACGTTTCAAGTTTACCAGGTGCAAATCTAAGAAAACCTAGAACAGCATAACTTTTCAGACACTGAATAACCTGCCATGAAGCAAAATACTTCAACTTTTAAACCACTGTCCTTGGGGAGGCAGGTCCTCCCAAGCCCTGGGTGAAGTACATACTAGCCTCCAAGGCCTAAGGAGTCACAGGTATGGGGCATTGTCCCCAAGGATGGCCTCTTCGGTTCAGGTTGGGCATGCCCTCACTTCCTCTGGGGCTTTGAGGCTGGTTGTTTCCAAGGCCATGGTGGCCCAGATGGACAGGCAGAGTCCTTATATTTTTCTGACACTTCCAGTCTTGTTGCCCCCACTCCCATCTCTACCACTGGTTTCTCACAGAAGTCCAAAGATGAAATGGCATCTCTGACTGACTGCAAGATGCTAACAGGGCCGGGGAGGTGGGAAGCGGGAGGTAGGAATAACTGGTGCTGAGTTTTTCTCTCATAGGATATTGATTGGATTTCAAATCCATAGCAACCTGCTTCCCTCTTGTCTCCCCCTGCACCCTGGCCTGTGCCTTGGAGAGGCAAAATTGCAGCTGATCAAAATCCATTGGCTTCTGCATGCTCTGACTTTGAGAGCCAACAGTCCCACCATGCTTCATCTCCAGAATGTGCTGTGGGTCCCCATAGGGGGAACAAGCCTTGGCGGGCGTGCTCCCCAGCCTCTCTCTGGGGAGCAAGAGAGTTAGGCCTCGAAGGCCAGAAACAAGGCACCAAGGAATTAGAAAGATTTGCACATCCACCTCGAAGGAGAGATGAACTCTGCCCTCCATCCCCACCTGCCCTGGGACCACTTTCTCTCACTAAACAGAGATGCCCCCTTGGACAAAATGCCTAATCATTTGGTTCTGAGGCCTGGTTGGTTCTTAGTACATGGGCTTCTCAAGCCTTCAGGCTTTTCCCAAGCTTTCTTTACTGCATTGGCATTCTAACTCCCTTTGAGTTGTATATTATGGGGGTTGGGTCAGGGTATCTTGGGTTTTGCTGTGGGTTCTTTCTTTCATTCTCTCTCTTTCTTCTTCTTCTTCTTCTTCTTTTTTTTGACTAATTGGTGCATATTCAGGAACCATGTTTGACATGTGGGTCTTTCTCCTGACCACCAGGGGGAAATGTCTGCCAGATTCTATTTTCTAAGCATTTCTGAAGGTGAGGCTTTTACTTTTTTTTTTTTTTCTTAAAGGGAACCTATCTATTTCCTGCACTTCAAGTAAAACCATGTGTTCCTGAATTTCAGATACCTCATGCAAAATGTCCCCTGAAATAAGTTGGAGAAAAAAAAAAACTTTGAGAATCTTAATGTTGAAGTTAGTAATGCCAAAATGTTTCTGTCTTCAAACAAACAAACAAAAAATCCTGTACTTAACCAATTTTGCCCTGCAGCCAATTAGTTTTGTTGGAAACTGCGTTCTGCATCCGCTGCAGAAGTAACCAGATGGGCTACCTCTCAGCACATCTCCTGGAGCTATCCTTCCAGATCCTGTAGAGTTAGAGTAATGATTTTCTTTGCAGGGAAATTCCATTTTGATGGAAGATGAATTTGGATAATTGTGTCCTTTTCTTTCTTGGGAAATGAGAAATTACAACCAAGACTGCTGCAGGAGAATCAAATATGCATCTACAGACACGGAAGGGTGAGGGTCACCTGTACCCCTTGTGTGCTCAGGTCTCTCTGGACAGGCATGGGGAGTTGACATGGTTGAAGATGAAGACGATGCCCACAGTACCAAGGCTGTCACTAGTTTTTCTCTGAGGTACCTGAAAGTAGGAATGGGTCAGCGGCCAGGACTACCAGGGCCCTGCCACTACCTTTGTCTAGGCAAAGCTCTTACACCCCTGCATTCCACCTGGCCAAGAAGGCCTTCTATGCAAGATGGTGAGACTATAAAATCCAATGTGCTTCCTTTCCTGACATGGTCCTTGCTTCGCAGCCACTGCCCTCCACCTGCCCTGCACCTCTTCCCCTTGTCTTCCCCCAGCTCAGAATCTAAGACCTTTGGTTGCCAGCCAGGGCCAGAGATCCTAGGTGAAAGCCTTCCATGGATAAATAGGCCCCATGACCTAAAGGGCTCCAAGGGAAAACTTAATTCCCCCCAAACTTGAAGTCAGGGAGGCTGTGGCTACACATTCTACAAAGTGCTGGCACTTACACCCACAACCCAGAAGGCTGCTGACTGATTCATACAGGGTGATGACCTCCCTTTATCAAACTATGTCCTGGTTTGGAATGTTCACTATTGCTAGAGGACTTGGTTAAAAGCATAAAGACCTTTTTTCACCATTGCCTATTTTTTTTGTTGTTGTTTGTTTTACAGCAGTATAATTTTTCTTTTTGCTTTTTCTTAGAAGGATAGTTTTTCACTTATTCCATTAGTAGGTGTGGTTTGTACAATGTACGATGGTTCCATTTCAGAAAATAAAAAGAAGTGCAAGTCATGAAGAAAAAAAGAAATATGGGAAGTTGTAAAAAAACACTTATTATACAAAAGATTTAAAAAGTCCATCTTTCTTGATGGCTGAATAGTATTCCATGGCATACATATACGGCAGTTTATTTATGCATTCGTAGGTTGATGGGAGTTAGGTTGTTTCAATCTCTTTGTGATTGTGAATTTAGATGCTATAAATATTAAACTGCAAATGTGTTTATGATAAACTTTTATTTTCTTCTGAGTTGATACCTACTATAGGATTGCAGGATCAAATGAAAGGTTTACTGTTAGCTCTTTGAGAATTCTCCATACTTCTTTCAAAAAGGCTGTATTAGTTTGTAGTCCCACATGTATAAGTGTGTGCTTCTCTCTGCACCCACAATATGACATCCTACTAAGTAAAGTATCACAAGAATGGAAAAGCAAGCGCTGAATGTACTCAATGTTAATATGAAACTAGTAGATGAACAACTACATACCCATATGAGAGAAAAAATACATTTAAATTCAAAATGGGGAGCAGTGCCTGTGGCTCAGTGGGTAGGGTGCTGGCCCCATATACTGAGGGTGGCGGGTTCAAACCCGGCCCCAGCTAAACTGCAACAAAAAAATAGCCGGGCATTGTGGTGGGTGCCTGTAGTCCCAGCTACTTGGGAGGTTGAGGCAAGAGAATCGCCTAAGCCCAGGATTTGGAGGTTGCTGTGAGCTGTGTGATGCATGGCACTCTACCAAGGGCGATAAACTGAGACTCTGTCTCTACAATAAAAATTAAAAAAAAGAATAAAAATAAATAAATTCAAAAGGGGGAAAATACAGGGGGGAGGGAGTTTGGTAAGCTCTCATCTTTCCAGTACAATGTAGGGGTATATGGAACACTACCTGCGTGAAGGCCTCAACTGCAACTTGGACTTTACCTAACAAATGCAAACAATGTAACCTAACCATGTGTTGTATTTAGATACTGAAGTTTGAAATCAAGAAATTTGAACATAGGACTCTGCACTCTGAAGGTAAAGGCTAAACTTATTTGAATGGAAGAGAGGAAAGACAGTAAACCAAACTTGTAGATTGACCTCACCACAGCCACTCTCAGCTGTGTCTTCAGTTTAGGCTTTAGGGGATGAGTTTCAGCTCAAATAGAATATAATTTAGGCACTGTTTTCCTCAGTGCAGGAACTGACAGAAAGTTCACAGAGGAGATGATGACATGAGAAAAAGCATAAGAAACAAACAAACAAAATAAACAAAAGGAAAGGCAATTATTTACATATGTGTCATGGTTGGCAGGATGGGTACCAAGTCTAAAGCCCACTTTGATAAATTACCTGAGTTGATTCTGAATTCCTGGTAGGATTACCAAATAAGTAAACTTTAGGTTAGACAGCTATTCTGTGCCATTTATTGCTTTAGTAGTATATTAGAGTTATTATAATTCTTTTTTTTTTTTTTTTTTTTTTTTTGAGACAGAGCCTCAAGCTGTTTCCCTGGGTAGAGTGCTGTGGCATCACAGATCACAGCAACCTCCAACTCCTGGGCTGAAGTGATTCTCTTGCCTCAGCCTCCCAAGTAGCTGGGACTACAGGTGCTCACCATAATGCCCGGGTATTTTTTGGTTGCAGTTGTCATTGTTGTTTGGTGGGCCGGGCTGGATTCGAACCCACCAGCTATGGTGTATGGGGGTGGTTCCTTAGCTGCTTGAGCTACAGGCGCCGAGCCTTGAGTTATTATAATTCTTATTTGGTTTTTATTTTTTATAGTTTATTTATTATAATTCTATTTTGGCTTTAGCAGTATATTAGAGTTATTATAATTCTTATTTGAGGCCTTCAGCCAGGTAGTGTGCCCTACACCCCTACATTCCAAATGTGCAACATATGGTTTATTACTAATTTTATGATACAACCCATAATAAAACGAAATGCTTCTTAAAAAAGTATCTGTGATACAGGATATGATGAAGAGATAATCATTGGAAATATGAGAAATGGAAAATGATAAGTATAATGAAAATCTATATATTCTAAATAAATTTCCATGGTAGTGCTTGCCCCGGGTTCAGAGGAGATAAACAGGCATTGCACAGGGCGTTTTTAGAGAGATGGTCTAATGGGGGATACATGACATTATGCTTCTGTTACAACCCATAAAATTGTACAACAAAAACAGAGTGCCGTAGCTTAGTGTCTGCAGCTCAGTGAGTAGGGCGCCAGCCACATATACCAAGGCTGGCAGGTTCAAGCCCAGAGGGGCCTGCTAAACAACAATGACAACTGCAACCAAAAAATAGCCCGGTGTTGTGGCGAGCACCTATAATCTCAGCAACTCAGGAGGCTGAGGCAAGAGAATTGCTTAAGTCCAAGAGTTTGAGGTTGCTGTGAGCTGTGATGCCACAGCACTCTTCGGAGGGCAACATAGTGAGACTCTGTCAAAAAAAAAAAAAAAAAAAAAATCAATGTGCCCTAATTCAAACTATAGACTTTGGTCAATAATGTGTCAATACTGGTCTATCAATTGTAACTAGTCTGCCACACTACTGCAAGATGTTAATAATATGGTAAACATTGTAAGGGGAGTATGGTGGACTCTCTGTATTTTGTATTCAGTATCTGTAAATCTAAAATTGCTATGAAGAGGAGCGGAGCATGATGGCAGATGAAAAGGATGTTTAGCTGAGCTTTCCTAGAGCAAAAGGGTAGAGGGAAAGGGCTGGATCAGTTCCCGTTTGGAATTTTGACGTACAGCAATGGTTTGGAGTATGCAGCGTGGAGGTGGACAGCTGGATTTGGCCAGAGCTGCGGAGAACTAACACACTTGGGCAAGTTTCTGCGGGCACGCCCAGGCGGAGGCGGTGGTGGCGGGGGGGCCACACCAGTAGCAGGAGGTCCCAGAAGTAATTTCTCTCAGTTTTCTGTTCTTGGGGGGAAGCTAGGTATTCTCCCAAGCGGAATTTGGTGGCTAGATTGGAGTGCTAGTTGGAATGGCTTTGCCCCAGTTTGGCAACACGTGAAACATCCATAGGGGGACAGTTTCCAGACAGAGGGAAGCCCCCATGGTAAAGGGCTCCAGTAGCCTGTGTAGGGGGGCCTCTTACTGGGGGCCTAAAGCGCCACGTCTGAATTCTGCCTGCAGGAAGCAGATCTTTTTTACTCGTGTCAGGCTCAGGGACTCTGAAAAGATTGGAGAAATGTAATTTGGGGGCCAGTACGGGGTGCTGAATGGAGTGGTCCTACTGCAGTTTGGCAGTGGGTGAAACATCCGTGTGGGGGAAAGTTCCTGGTCGGGGACGTGCCATTGTGGAGACCCGCATTAGAGGCCTGTGCAGATGGGCCTCTTGCTGGGGGCCTAAGGCCAGCGTCTCAGTTCCACCTGTGGGGAGCGGTTTTTCACTTGGGACAGGCCCAGGGACCCCCGCTCTCCATGGGAATAGTGCAGGAGTAAACTGTGATACCTGTGTCTGAAGAATTGTTGAGAACTGTGGAATCCCAGATCGGGGGGGGGGGGGGGGGGGGGTGGGGGGGGGGTGGATTGGGGGCCCCCGGGGAAAAGTTAGGGGGGCAACGGGGGTTTTCCTGGGGACCCGGGGTGGGGTTACAGGGGGGGTTGTTGTGCCCAAGGGGCACGGGGGCCACTGGGGGGGCGGTGTTTT
>CAUYPK010057476.1:0-47341 GCA_963574355.1 Loris lydekkerianus | reverse complement strand
ATAAAATGAAGTATTATTTTTTCAAGATCTTTAAAATATGACAATGGAGCTTTGATAGGAATTGCATTAAAATTATATATTGCTTTGGGTAGTATAGACATTTTAACTATGTTGATTCTTCCCAGCCATAAGCATGGTATGTTTTTCCATTTGTTAACATCTTCAGCTATTTCTTTTCTTAAAGTTTCATAGTTCTCTTTATAGAGATTTTTCATGACCTTTGTTAGATAAACTCCCAAATATTTCATCTTCTTTGGAACTACTATGAAAGGAATACAGTCCCTGACTGTTTTTTTGGCTTGGCTATTGTTGGTATATATAAAGGCTACAGATTTATGGGTGTTGATTTTGTAGCCTACTGTATTCCTTGATCACTTCTAAAAGTTTTGTAGTAGAATCCCTAGTGTTTTCCAGATATATGATCATGTCATCTGCGAAGAGCGAAAGTTTGATCTCTTCTGACCCTATGTGGAAACCCTTGATCGCCTTTTTTCCCTAATTGCAATGGCTAAAACATCCATTACAATGTTAAAGAGCAATGGAGACAATTGGCAACCTTGCCTGGGCCTGATCTAAGTGGAAATGATTTCAGTTTAACTCCAGTCAGTACAATATTGGCTGTGGGTTTGCTGTAGATGGCCTCTATTACTTTAAGAAATATCCCTTCTAAACCAATGTTCTTAAGTGTTCTAATCATGAAGGGATGCTGGATATTATCAAAAGCTTTTTCTGTATCAATTGAAAGAATCATATAGTCCCTATTTTTTAGTTTGTTTATGTGCTGAATTACATTTATAGATTTATGTATATTGAACCAGCCTTGAGACCCTGGGATAAATCCCACTTGGTTGTGGTGTATAATTTTTTGATGTGTTGTTGGATTCTGTTTGTTAGAATCTTATTGAGTATTTTTGCGTCAATATTCATTAGTGATATTGGTCTATTATTTTCTTTTCTTGTTGGGTCTTTCCCTGGTTTGGGGATCAAGGTGATGTTTGCTTCATAGAATGTGCTGGGTAGTATTTCTTCTTTTTCTGTATTTTGGAAGAGGTTTAGTAATATAGGTACTAGTTCTTCTTTAAAGGTTTGGTAGAATTCTGATGTAAAGCCATCTGGTCCTGGGTTTTCTTTTTAGGGAGATTTTGTATAGTTGATGCTATTTCAGAACTTAATATAGGCCTGTTTAAAATTTGCACTTCATTCTGGCTAAGTCTTGGTAGGTGGTGTACTTCCAGGTATTGGTCGATTTTTTTTTTTTCCAATTTTCATATTTCTGAGAGTAAAGTATTTTGTAATATTCATTAAGTATTTTTTGAATTTCTGAGGGGTCTGTTGTTATTTTATCTTTACCATTTCTGATTGATGAAATTAGAGATTCTACTCCTTTTTTCCTGGTTAGGTTGGCCAAAGGTTTATCTATTTTATTGATCTTTTTTAAAAACCTACTTTTGGATTATTGATCTGTTGTATAATTCTTTTGTTTTCAATTTCATTTAATTCTGCTCTAATTTTGGTTATTTCTTTTCTTCTGCTGGGTTTTGGGTTGGAATCTTCTTCCATCTCATTTGCTTGAGATGTCCCATTAAGTTATTAACTTCCTCTTTTTCTGTTTTCTTGAGGAAGGCTTGCAGTGCTATAAATTTCCCTCTTAGGGCTGCCTTTGCAGTATCCAGATATTCTGATAATTCATGCCTTTATTGTTCTTTTGTTACAAAAATTTGGTGACTTCCTTCTTAATCACATGTATAACCCATCTATCCTTCAGCATAAGGTTATTTAGCTTCCATGCTCTTGTATGGGTATGCAGATTCCTGTTGTTATTGAGCTCAACTTTTATACCATGATGGTCTGAGAAGATGGAAGGACTAATTTCTATTTTTTTTTAATTTGTTGCGGTTACATTTGTTGCCTAGGATGTGGTTGATTTTGGAGTATGTTCCATGGGCTGATGAGAAGAATGTGTATTCAGTTTGTTGGCATGAAATGTTCTGTCTGTTAAGATGTCTGTTAAGTTCAGATGTTGAATGGTTAAGTTTAAATCTAAGATTCCTTTGCTTAGCTTGTTTTTGGAGGATCTATGCAGCACTGCAAATGATATGCTAAAATCTCCAACTACTATGGAACTGGAGGAAATCAAGTTGTTCATGACTGTTAGAGTTTCTTTTATAAAATGAAGTGTGTTCTGGTTGGGTGCATAAATATTAATAATTGAAATCTCATCATATTGAGTATTACTTTTAACAAATATAAAGTGTCCATCCTTATCCTTTTATATTTTGGTTGATTTAAAGACTATTGCATCTGTGAATAGGATTGCAATGCCTGCTTTTTTCTGTTCTTCACTTGCCTGGAGTATAGATGACCATCCCTTCACCTTGAGTATATATTTGTCTTTTAATGTAAGTTGCAATTCTTGGATGCAGCAGATATCTGGCCTGAGTTTTTGTATCCAGTCAGCCAACCTGTGCCTCTTTAGAGGACAACTTAAACCATTCACATTAATTGAGAGTATTGATAAGACTTTTGAGAGTCCGGTGGACATTTTTAATCCTTTGGCGACTGTGGAAGTTGGAATTTGATCAAAAATTTTCTGGATGGGTTTACTTTTGTGGTGGAGGAATACCCTGGTCTTTATGGAGGATAAGTCTGAGAATATCCTAGAGAGCTGGTTTAGTTATGGCAAAATTCTTCAACATGTGAATGTCCTTAAAGTATTTAATTTCTCCATCATAAATGAAACTCAGTTTAGCTGGGTACAGGATCCTTGGTTGAAAGTTATTTTGTTTTAGGAGATTAAAAGTTGATGACCATCCTGTTCTAGCTTGAAAGGTTTTAGCAGAGAGATCTGCAGTTATTCTAATATTCTTTCCCTGGCTTTCTTTTGTCTGGCTGCTTTCAGAATTTTCTCCTTCATATTAATGGTTTTCTTTTGTCTGGCTGCTTTCAGAATTTTCTCCTTCATATTAACTTTAGTAAAATTGATCATGATGTGTCTGGGGGATGTCTTATTTGGGTTGAGTCATGCTGGACTTCTGAATCAGTCTGCTATCTGAATTTCAGAATATCTTGGCATATCTGGAAAGTACTCTTTCATAATCTCATGGAGAAGAGACTCTGTGCCTTGTGAAGCCAATTTTCACTTTTGGGGATCCCTATAAGACGAATGTTTGTTTTCTTTGAATTATCCCACAGCTCTCTGAGAGTGTGATCTATTTTTGCCCTCCATTTCTCTTCCTCTTTGAGTGTTTGGTAGCATTTAAAAGCTTTGTCTCAATGTCAGAAATTCTTTCTTCTGCTTGTTCTATTCTGTTACTGAGATCTTTGAGGGCTGCAAATTCTTATCTCAATGTGTCAAAATCTTTGGTCATTTGGTCTTTGAATTCATTGAATTCTTGAGACATCTTTTGTGTTACTGATTGGAATTCTAATTCGATGTTATTTTCTATCCAGATTCTGAATTTGATTTCTGACATCTCAGCTATTTGTTTGTGCATGGGATCTTGTGCTGTGTTTGTCCCATTGTTCCTTGGGGACTTGATCTACTTCGATTATTCATATTGCCAGAGTTTTTCCCTTGATTTCACCTCATGATTGTTTTTCAATGTTGCCTCTGGCCATCCTCAGAGTTGGAGAGATGTCTCTCCAAGATTAGACCCCAGTGGGATCCCTCTATTGTCACTGGATCTTTGTAGGGAATGACCCTGTGTAGCTCCTCTGGGGCTGCCCCAGCCAAGGAGTTCTGGTTGTGGGAGCAGCTCTGGAGTGTGACACATCCCGATCCAGCAACATGGTGGGGGGGTGGTGCACATGGTTCTGGGAGTGCCTGGCACCCAGTGACTTTGGTGCAGTGGGCCCAAGGCTCCTGCAGTCTCTGGCCAGGAGAAAGGCTCTGCACAGATACTGGGAGGGCTCCAGAGGGCACGCGGCTACCAGAGTCCCTGGCCAGATGAGCGGGCAGGTGTGGAGGCAGGAAGGGTATGGGAGGGAGGATGCAAGGTTGGGCGGCTTGTGGGGAGGCCTGGTGGGTGGGGTAGCAGGTCCTGGCACAGCTCTTACCAGGGTATTGGCGTGTGCAGCTCTTCTGGAGGTGGGAGTGTGCCTATCACGGGTCCCGGCCAAATGTCACAAATTAATACCTTTCTTTCCTAAATAAACATTAACATTGAATAATATTCTAGAATTGTATTAGAATTTTTTTTTTTTTTTTTTTTTTTTTGAGACAGAGTTTTTAAGCTGTTACCCTGGGTAGAGTGTTGTGGCATCATAGTTCAAGGCAACCTCAAACTCCTGGGCTTAAGCAAGTCTCTTGACTCAGCCTCCCAAGTAGATGGGACTACAGGCAACTGCCACAACTCCTGGCTATTTTTTAGTTATAATTGTCATTGTTGTTTGGCAGGCCTGGGCTGGGCTCGAACCTGCCAGCTCCAGTGTATTTGGCTGGCCCCCTAGCCACTGAGCTACAGGTGCTGACCCTAGAATTCTTTGAATTCACAAACAAGCAAAAGAATAATTCGCTGTACAAGAATCATCACAGTTGTGTTCACAGTTATTTTGAAGGCATACTTTAAGGGAAATAGGAACTTTGATATATCTATTTGACTGACTTTAATAATCAGTAAATGTTAAATATAAGCGTGATTAAGTGGTATAGTCAATTTATTTGTTTCATAATGAAAAAAAGAAAAACTCCTTGATTTTTATTTATGTGTAAGGGCCTCATAATAAAGAAAAATGTTTATTTTTTTTCTCAGAGAAAATTATTATTGAGCCTTAATTGATATAATTTTAAATTTTAGACTATAGAAAGTGGAGAATAAAAAAGTTTTTCTTATAGCCTACACCAAAAAGTCTCAAAGCTATAGATACTGACCTAATAGAACCTTTCTGGAAGGAAGTATGAACAATCTTCAAAGAACTATTGCAACATCATTACTGGGCATCTACCCAGAAGGAAAACAAAACAAAACAAAACAAAACAAAACAAAACAAAACAAAACAAAAAAAAAACTTTATCATAAGGACATTTACACTAGACAGTTTTTGCAACTCAATCATCAAAATTTGGAAATAACCTAAATACCCATCAACCCAAGAATGTATCAACAAAGCTTGGTAATGTATACCATGGAATACTATTCAGTCATTAAAAAGATGGAGACTTCACATCTTTTGTATTAACCTGGATAGAGTTGGAAAAACATTCTTCTTACTAAAGCATCACAGAAAAGCAACAGAAAAGCAACAATCCAATGTACTCCTCTCTAGTATGAAGGGAGTAGATCACCTAGGATAAGGTGGGAGATGGGGGAAGGAAGGAGCAGTGAGAGGGGAGAAGGTTTGCAGATTGGATGTCACAGTGTCTTGCACACCTCTTGAAGGCAGGACACAATTATAAGAGGGACTTTACCTAACAAATGCAATCATTGTGACCTAATTCTTTGTACCTTCAATGAATCCCAAACAATAAAAAAAAAGAAGTTTTCCACTATGACAACAGTCTATAGTATTATTATTTCAAGTTTTCTAGCCTAGGAATGATCATTGTAAAAAACAAAACATACCTCAAAAGAATTAAAGGAAAATGCATCCATGAAGAATTGATTACACGAGAATGGAAAGGAATCATAGAGGAGTAAATACTCGTGATTTAAATTTGTATTGTAAGCTTCTATAAGTGATTAAAATTATATTAACTGAAAAATATGACATAGTGAACTCTGGCTTATAAGATCAACAACTAATATGCCAAAGATGACTTGCAGTTACAATTACTATTAAGCTGACCCAGTTGGGACTTACTTTATGTTATTGTGACTCATATGGAGAGCATGACATTTACATTTAAAAGAACATGCAATTGGTACCTTTCAGTAATAATGTATTTCGTTACATAAGCAGAGCACTATGTACTATATAATTCTTCATGTTAACTTGTAAATTTTGAAAAGTATGTGAATATGCATGATAGAAATATGAACCCAGTGTAGGCAAGCATATATAATTTAGCAAAATACAATACATGAAATATTATTATATCCATTAATAAATTATCCTTATTAATACAGAGAAAAGATACTGTAGTATTGTACCTAAATTTGCATCACTTAGGGAATTACATTCGACTATCTGTGCTCAATTCTGCATAAGTCAAGGAAACCCAAGTAGTGTATAAATCACACTATGTAAAAAACACATATATAAAAGGCTCTGAAAGAAAATATAACAACATTTTAAAGAAATATGCCTTTAAGTATTTACAGAACTGATTTTGTCTCTGTAATGATGCAAGAAAAAAAGGTGCTTCAAAATAGAAAACAAATTTGCATTTTTCATAATTTTAACATTTATGGAAAAATGATTTGGCTGAAATTTGCATCTACAAAAATCTAGGAAATATACTATAGATGATCATTTTGAATGTATTATTCAGTATCTCATTAAATCTTATATATGTTACTACTGGAATTTTACAGAATAGATTTACCTATATCCTCCCATAATCCTTTTCTTTAAATCAAATGGGTCTAGTCCTATAATGAGTTCTTAAATTAAAAAATGAGTAAATTTTAGGAAATTTTATAATCTCAGAAATATTTTATTTAAACATAAGTAAACATAAACACATAAGAAATATAAAATAAAGTGAGCAAATAATATAATTATTTTATTAAAATATACACATAATATAACTATTTTTTACTTAAATTCAGAAAGTATTCACTTAATTGATATTTACAAATTGAGGCATCAAAGCGATAATTCTACTGGCCATGCACACATACTGGTTGTGTCTTTTAATTTTAGATTTGTGAATAATTACTTTTAAGGGAAGTATTTCTTATATATAGCTTGTTTGTATAGTTTGATGTACATACAAAAATATTTGGAAGTATAGTTTCCAAATATTAAAATACCTTATAGTGGAAACAGTGAAATTATTTATATGCATTATTAAAATCATTAAAAAGAATATGTATTAAATTGTTTTTAAAGCCGAACAATAAGATTAGCATTAAAAATTCATCATGTATTGGCAAAATGACTTATTCACATTCATTTTCAAAAGTAGAAAATCATCCATAGCATTTCTTTAATAAGTACTCATCTGACTGCTAAACAAAGCCCCCTCTAAATACCAGCACACCATTTATTCCTTCGCTTTAGTCTGATGGGCACTACTGACAAGCACCTTGAGAGGTTATTTTCTGATTTAAACCTTGAAAGGGTCTGGAAACAATAATGATTATCAACACTTTCATTGCCCAGCAGACACTAAGTGCATTACCCCATGTTTGTTTGTAAGCCAGATATTTAGTGCAATGCTGTGCGTTTGCTAATTTAATCCTTAGGGCAACTGGATGCTGAAGGCACTGTCATTTTTACTGTGAAAAACATGAGAAAACTGAGGTCTGGGAGAACTAGGTAAATTCTCTAACATTACATAGCTCAGAAGAGGTGGTGCAGCCTCTGAATGTAGACATTTGATTTAGAATATGTCCTCTTAGTTACTACCCAGCACAAATTACAAAAGCCCACAGAGCACACTGCCTTAGAAAAACCCAGAAAAACCTTTGAAGATTATACTCACACGTTGGCTAATGTATAATAATCAAGATGGGAAAATATTTCTATCTCCACAGCTTGTAAACTATTGGAGAGAGCATTGGACTGTTTCTAGATTTAACCAAATGATCCTTCACTGACTTGGAAACAATTGTCAAAAAAGAGAAAGATTGAAGGTTAGTACTGCTCTCTTACAAAAAGAGGTGTAGTATAAATCTACACAACCAAAATTCTTTCAAATATATTAAAATCAGGACTTAATGGTTATATTAATCCCTTCAAACTGAAAAAGTATACCTAAGAAATTTCATGGAAGATAATTCACAACTGGTAAATGTTCTAATCAGTCTCCATTTAAAACTTATTCTAAATTTATAATTATGTGGTACAATATACATCAAAGTTGGCCAAATATACTCGCTATACAAATAAAGAGAAATTATGTCTTTGATCAAGTAACTATTAAATATCAAAGATTTAGGCCCATCAATAAGAGGCACTAGAAATATTAGTTATTAGAAATATTTTAGGAGATTTTTTAATTTATGAGTTTTCTTTTCTTTCTTTTCTTTCTTTTTTTTTTTTTTTTATTTTTGGGGATGCATTGAGGTTACAAAGAACCAGGTTATATTGATTGCATTTGTTAGGTAAAGTCCCTTTTATAATTGTGTCCCACCCCCTAAAGGTGTGTCACACACCTGAACCCCGCAACCCCCGCCCGCCGTAGCTCGCTCTGCGCTCCCCGTCCCCTACTTCCACAACAAACAGGTTAATTAATAATTTTTAATAATTTTTTATTATTTAACAAGTTTGATGTGGATTTCGGGTACGGGTAGAGCAGTGAGAGGGACGGTGGGAGGGGGTTGAGGGGTTCAGGTGTGTGACACACCTTTTGGGGGTGGGACACAATTATAAAAGGGACTTTACCTAACAATTGCAATCAATGTAACCTGGTTCTTTGTACCCTCGATGAATACCCAACAATAAAAAAAAAAAAAGAAAAGAAAGAAATTACCTAAATTGTAACACAGAGAGATCTGGAGAAATAAAATATGATAGAGAATTTAAGCAACACTGAGAATACAATCACGGTGTCTAATATGCATCTGCTAAGAATTCCAGGATGAAATAATAGAGGATGGGGCAATACTCAAAGAAATAAAGCTTTTTAATTTTCCCACACACATGACAGATAATAAGCAGCCAAGGACCATTCCAAGAATTAACTACCCTGTTTCCCCAAAAATAAGACAGTGTCTTATATTAAGGTGTGCTCCCAAAGATGTGCTAGGTCTTATTTTCAGGGGACGTCTTGTCTTTCCTGTGAGTAGATCTTATTTTCGGGAAACAGGGTAGTAGTACAGAACTACCAACCCAAATAAACAAAGTGGTTGGGTTTACCACAGTCAGGGATTAGAGTTTTGATGCTACCTCTCCTACACAATTTCAGCTCTGATGCTTGATACTGTTGATCCAAAGATAAAACCATGGAAGATTGAGTTGCAGCAATATTTACATAGAACTTTGCTAATCAAAGGACAAGCAGAATTGAAATTAATTTGGAGCCCCTCAAAGAAGCAAAATCTTGGAACCCACATTTCAGATTAAGTCAGAATATGAACTTTAATAAGATTTCCAGGTGATTTCCATCTTACGCATGTTAAATTTTGAAAAGCAATATTTAAGAAGACCATAGCAGTCTTCTGGCCAGGGGACCTTACTGATCTTACAGAATGCAAGAATTTCTTTGATTTAAGGAAGTTGCTGTGAGCTGTGATGCCATAGCACTCTACCCAGGGTGACAGCTTAAGCCTCTGTCTCAAAAAAAAAAAAAAAATCTTAATAATGCTTAACTGAAAAGTGGTTGGAATATTATTTTTGCTTTCAAGAAAGATATAAGGTTGGGTGCAGTGGCTCATGCCTGCAATACTAGCACTTGGGGAGACTGAGGCAGAAGGATTGCTTAAGGCCAGAAGTTTGAAACTAGTCTTAGCAACACATCAAGACCCATCTCCACACACACACACACACACACACACACACACACACACACACAAAATAAATAAATAAAAAAAGAATGATATCAATGGGGAAAGTTAATCCACACTGGTACTGAAGAGTAGTTAAATACTGGGACCTAATCCTTTCGTGGCCAGATGGGAGTTTAGAGAGATAAGATGTGCGCTTTTGAACAGACTCTACAATAAGTTCCCAAATGGACCTGTAAATTTCTTACATAGGAGTTATGTCCCCTGAGAGCATATTCAGAGAAAGGTAACAGAGAAAGGTAGTCAAACATATATTTCCTCTCCAATATTGTAGCCCTGTTACATAATAAACCCAGGTAACTACTCTGGAGAATTTTGGGGGTGTGTGTATGTGCATGTGCACATTGATAGAACAGTCGCTGATAAAATCTTAATGTTGCATTCTGTGGGCATTTTTCTAGTTAAGATTCCTTCCTGAAAGTAGACAGGTTAAGACAAGAGGATGAACCTTACTTTCAATCACTGGCCAGTAAACTATGGTCTTTGGGCCAAACTGGGCCTGTTTTTAATAAATAAAATTTTATTGAATCATGGTCACACTCATTCATGTATGTATTGTTTATGGCTACTTTTGTGCTACAATGGCAGAGTGAACACCTGTGACATAAAGTCCTTCATAGAAAGTTTATTGACCTTATGAAATCATTATAAATGTTAGTTTTAGCCTTTTCAATTTTCAACTTTTAGTAAGTAGGTAATAAAACGCTAATGGGATTTAAAGTTTATAGAAGTCTAGGGGGAGCTTTAGGGAAGGGAAAGGTCAAATGGAAACACTAACTGTTCATTACAAAAAAATCAGAAGCTGTAACTTAGCTCTGACATCAGTGTAAAAGATTTAGACACATTTTTAAAAACTACCTGTCTTGGAGGCTTAGCCATGGAATTTTTTGTTTTGAACTATTAGTATTTTGGCATAGTTTCAGGTAATGACTGTTGAACACCTACTATTAGCAAAGCACTGGAGGAAAGTATTGTGGAGAAAAAGATATTAAAACTAGTTCCTACATTAAAAAGTATCTAGATTTTATATAAAAGAAAGGGACAAAGGATTTTTTCTTGTTTTCATCGAAATTTTATAGTTATATACTGCTGTTATTGAATTCCTACTGCTGAAACAGTCTTATGTGTAAAAGACACATATGAGTAAAAGAAGTACCTTTTTAAAAAAACTCATATCATCCCACTCCTTTATGACTTTCAATGATTTCCCCCATGCCTTCAGGATTGTCTAAACATGTCAGCACAGCTGGTCTCAGATACTTTCTCCACTTCATTGTCTATTTTCCCCTTCCACATACCTTATGCTTGACCTACACGAGCTCTTACAACTCTTGAACAGAACAGACTAGGCCTTTTTGTACCTTTCTGCCTCTGTACATCCTTTATCCTTGGCCTGAAATACTTTCTATCTCTTCTCTTTCTGGCAAAATCATAAACACCTTTCACATCCAACCTAAGTGCAGCTGTAGGCATTTACAAGTTCTCCTTTCTCCCCTAACCCAGAACTCAGTAGCTTCACTTTCTGTGCTCATTCACATTGTATGATTACAGCTATGTGTTTCTGTATTTGTCTCTCTAGACTGCGAGCACTTAGATGGCAGGGATAGTGTTTTGTCAACCTCTGAATTTTCAGCATAAGTTAACATGGTTAGAAGTTCATAGATCAGGCGTCCTCAAACTGCGGCCCGCGGGCCACATGAAGTGGTGTGAATGGTATTTGTTCCCATTTTGTTTTTTACTTCAAAATAAGATATGTGCAGTGTGCATAGGAATTTGTTCGTAGTTTTTTTTTTTTTTTTTTTTTTTTAAACTATAGTCCGGCCCTCCTACGGTCTGAGGGACAGTGAATTGGCTCCCTGTTTAAAAAGTTTGAGGATGACTGTCATAGATGATAGCAGTCAACACTTAGTGAATGCTTACTACAGGCACTCTTCTAATAATTTCACACATTATTATCTTATTCAATCCTCACATGTATTGGAGACAGAGGAGAGGAAAAAGGTGATCATATGTACAAGAAGAAAGAAAGGTAAAGGGAGCTACAGTTCCTGCTCCAGAAACTGTCACTGATCTCAAAAGTGTCAATAGCCTCTGCAAGTAAACACTCTTACTTTGCTTTCCTCTTACTGCCATTACCCCTATTTAAGTTCTGAGATTTATAAGATGGCTGGAAGCCTTTAGAGAAATGACAATAGGCAAGAATGGGAATAAGAAAAAAACTTTACTGAAGAAAATTATTTTCTCGTATTGGATGCCAGGTTATTTTAGGACTAACCTTTGTAACAATCTACATGGGTGACATATTTCTTTTCAGGGGGAATCTTCACACTGATTACTGGGCACAGTGCCTGACACACAGGAGGTATTCAACAAATGTGGACCAAATTAAACTGGAAGGACAAAGAATCGACTTTCTGAATCACTAAAATACACAAACCCCTGACAAGTTTGTACATTCAGTGATGTGAAAAAGAAAAACAGTAAAATAACTTAAATATTTGATAATTTAAAGCCAAGTTTTCAAAATTGGCCCCTAAAGCCAAATTGATAATTACATTTTCTAAGCAAGTACCTGGTTGGTATGAGAACAGAGGAAACAGAGATTTCAGTAATTAAACTATTCTGATGGGGCTAATTAATTAGGCCCTAGGAAAGATGTAAGAATATGCCTCAATTTCTTCTTTAGTGTTTGGGAGGTGAAGAGCTTATCCTTAACAAAAAATAAGTTAAGGTCAAATTGGGATAGAATGGAACTTCAGATATTTCAGATCTTATTTTTGAAAATTTCTTGGCCATAAGCCATTCTGATAATCTTGCTTACAAAATAAGATATTTAACACAATAACTGCCATGTGCATTTTAGATTATTTTTCAAGTTTACACATTACTTTTTACCTTCCTTTTTTTTTTTTTTTTAAGCTTTTTATTACTTTCTGACTAATGTATGTTTTAGGTTCATTCTGTGTTTGAAGGTTTTATTTTATTTTTGTAATAAAACTTCAAGGAAAATATTTTCTTTTTGTGTGTGTGGCAGTCAACGTGTTAAATAATTTCTTATATTTTCAAAGAATCAGAATTAGACATTTATCCAAGGAAGATATACCAACAGTCAACAAGCACATAAAAATGTGTTCAACATCATTAGTCACTAGGGAAATGCAAGTCAAAACCACAATACAATACCACTTCACATCCACTGGGATGGCTATTATTTTTTACAAAAGGGAAATAATAATAAGTGTTGGCAAAGATATGGAGAAACTAGAATACTTGTATACTGCAGGTTGGAATGTAAATTGTACAGCCACTCTGGAAAACAGTTTGATAGTTCCTCAGAAACTTAAATCTAGAATTACCATATGACCCCACAATTCCATTTCTAAAAATATACCCAAAACAAATGAAAACAGGTACTCAAACAGATAGTTACCATGAATGTTCATTATATCATTATTCACAAAAGCCAAAATGAAGAAACCATTCATATGGATCAACAATGGAGTATGAGTCAGCCACAAAAGAGAATGACATGCTACAACACGGATGAACACTGAAGACAGTATGTTAGGTGACAGAAGCCTGTTACAGAAGTCTTATATTGTATGATTACATTTATATAAAATATCTAGAACATGCAGAGCAATAGATACCGAAAAGCAAATCAGTGTCAGGAGCTATGTGTAAGTGTGTGTGCGGGAGTAGGTGATTAGTGGGCATGTGAATGATGAGAACATTCTGGAACCAGATAAATAGTTGCACAACACTGTGAATATCCAAAAGTCCACTGAATTGTTGACTAATTTTCTGTTACGTGAACTTCACCAAAAAATCCAACAAACCCAAGAATCAAAACTACTGCAGAGGTCACATTAGCAGCTTATCTTGATGGTTACAGAGCCAAAAACTAAGCACCAACAAAGCTGTCTGTAGTGTAAACAGGAAGAAGAATATTTTAATCTTTTTGCCCTTAAAATATGAATGATGAGGGCACAGGTTGAAAACATAATGCTAAATTGGGACTCAAAAAAAGTGCTGCCTTGTAAAATGGGTCTCATCACGTACAGGGACCAGGACATTCATCTTCTAGCCAAATGGTTTGGATCCCAGCCCTTGTTCCATCCTGGTGGTGGAATAGTACAGGGAAAAGGTCATGGGCTTCAAACACAGATACACTTAGTTGGAATTCCAAGTCTGCCGCCGAAACATTGATCAATTTTATCTTTAAAATGGGGGGGGGGGGGCCCTTCTAGGTAGATTAATGGAAGGATTAAGTGAAGTAATGACTATAAATCACCTAACACAGATTCTGGGACTGTAGCATCTTTTTGATGAATGTTATCCGAATAATAATAAATCCAGTAATATTAGTCCTCTTCCTTCTAATAACTAGATGTGTGACTTCAAGATGAACAGTTAAATTTTTCCTAAGGACTATCTGGGGAAGACCTGGAGCAAATCAGCCTTCACTAATAGCATCATTTTTCTGTAGGTAAAATAGCAATGGTAGAGAAGGGGAAATAGGGGAAGGTTCAGGAGTAATGACTTGAATGGGAGCCTAAGGTCTCTGAGGTACCTTCTCATTGTCCCCTGCCTGAGTGTCATACCCCACCCAAGTCAGTCTGTACATGCCAGGGCTCTGATAGGTGTCTTAGGGCAAAAAAATAAGAAATTAGAGGTACTGAGCACAGGTTATGTGCCATGTGTATTTGAGAAAATTAGAAATAAGTTTCAGAAGTCTGGAAAATTCTTATCTTTCTCACAATAATTATTTTGATTTTTCTGAAATACAGAATTTCAAAAAGGTCTCTCTATTTTTACTATTTGGTGAATCTACTCTGCTGCTTCCCTAAGTGCTGTATGTCCTTAAGTAATTACGCTCTTAAGTGCAGGCGTTGAGGCAGACCGAGGGAGACACTTTCGTATGAGGGCTAAGAGCAAGATTCCAAGCTCACTCTACTTTAGGGTAACCCAGGCTGTGAGGATTAAATGGAGGAACCCATGGTGGGATTGTGCTCTGAAATGTGCTAAGGGTTTCCAGACTGGAAGGAGAAATCATTTTGTTAATGGAATAAGGAATAAGTTAGAAGGCTTTATCTATGTGATAAAAATGAGTTACCAGGCTTGAGGAGTAATTTATCACTGTGGTTAACATTCTGTAAAAATCTCTCATTTCCTTGTTTATCTAATGAAATCTATCATTAACTAAGTAAGTATTTGTAAAGGAAAATGTACTAAGTATTAATGAACATCCTCTTGCCTATATTTTTATGTAAGACTTTAAATCCTTTAAAGTCTTTTATTTCAAAATTTACAAAGCACTTTCACATATGATACTCCCAACAATTAGACTGGCCAGGAAGGGACTTTTATCCCTATTTAGAGATAAGGAAAGTGAGACTCAGAAAATATAAGTTATTTTCCCAGGGTCACACAGCTTGTTGGAAGGCAGGCCTCTTGTTTTCTAATCTAGAGCTCTTTCTGCTATTTTATTTCTCTTGAACCTGCAGGCTTACTGTGTTTCTCTACCTGGATATTTTCTTCCTTTCAAACAGTGCAAATATAATTCTGGAATCAGTATAGGGGATAGTTATGGAATAATATTTCTGATACTCCTGTTTCTACTTGCTGAACGAAAAGCATAGGAAAAACAAGTGTGGGTTTAATTCATTTAACTACCAATGGACTCTCCATAGAGAAGAGCAAGATGATGAGGAAAAGATATTTACTACCAGCCTTGTATTATCCTACATGGCTGTCACTATCTACTTACAAATATATTTCTTTCTTTAGACCTTAAGCAAACTAAAGAGACTTTGACTTGTTTATCTCCATATCCTTAGTCCCAAGTAGTGCCCAGTACTTGAATGTTAAAAAATGAACACTGAATGAGCATTTGGCTCCACAGAAATCTGAATTATAAGTTTGTATGTGCTAAACTGATTTGTCTATAAAAGTGTTAATGAACTGCTAGTGCCGGAAAGCAGTGAAATAAGGATTATGGCAAACCTGACCCTCAATATTATTTCAGGTTACTACCTATTACATCAAGATTGAGCCTAAATACTTACTACCTCAAGACTGGGCTTAAATGTTAGACTAACTGGTTATTTTAAAAATTCCAGTTATCAACAGTTTTGAACAGAGATATTTCAAAGTAGTCCATAGAATACTATGAAAACACAAGTAATAAGTAACCTCCCAAGTCCTAACAGAGATCATCTTGCTCAGCTAGAATTTAAGTCTGTGGAATTTCCGGTGGAGATGTTTAGAAAAGATTCTTTTTCATCTGGATAGAAGTGGTATGTGGGAGTGAGTTGAAAAGCTGGATTTAGGACTGGTTTGTTAATTTCTTTAGTGGCAGGATTTCAAACGATGAATTGCTGTCTCAGTGTCTGCTTTAGAGGAAACTGGCTAACTTGTGAGAGTTTATATTAAGGCTAAACCAATCCACAGATAATCTACATATCTGCCTGGTAATTTAGAATGGAACTTACACATTTTTCAAGAATGATGCCTTAGTTCAGACCTTGTCATTTCTTGCTCAGACTATGACATGAGCCTCTTAACAGGTCTCCAAATTTCCAGTCCTTTCTAATAAAATTCATTCATTCATTTAGACATTTATAAAACTTTTAATGCACACCAACTAGATGTAAGCCCTGTGTTAGAAACTGGAGACAACAGGATGAGTAAGATAGTTCCCCTCTTTCACTAGTTATAGGAGAAAGACATATAAACTTAGAAAGGAAGGCAATAAATGTGAAGGTCTATCATGGGTTCATCATTTTACATGTGCTGTTTTTTGTTCATTCATACAATATCGTAATTAGTATTATTAGTACTATTATTTCTACTTGACAGGGAAACTGAGAGCTCATTGGCTATGTAACTTGCCTGTGGTATACCTCACGAGGGACTGAATCATGTTTTATACATTGATCTGCTTCTAAAGTCTATGTTCTCTGTGCTAAACCACTGGTTCTCAAAGTTTAAGATATATGGGAATCACTTGTTACATGAGCTATAGGAAACTTGGGAAAACACAGATTCTCTGGCCCATCTTCAAAGATTTACTAGGTCTAGCTTGGAAGCCCAGGGATTTTTATTTTTAACAAATGTGTGCTCAATAGAACACACTTAGAAAAGCACTATTGTTCAAAAAATGAACTAAATTAAATTATAAGAAAATGATAAGTATTATCATAAAGATATGTACAAACTGGGTAAACAAATCCACAGCCATCAGAGTTAGTTTCTTTCTTTTAATTTTATTTATTTATTTATTTATTTATTTATTTATTTATTTATTTTTGGGTAGAGACAGAGTCTCACTTTACGGCCCTGGGTGGAGTGCCGTGACGTCACAGGACTCATAGCAACCTCCAGCTCTTGGGCTTCTGAGATTCTCCTGCCTCAGGCTCCTGAGCAGCTGGGACTACAGGCGCCCGCCACAACGCCTGGATATTTTTTGGTTGCAGTTCAGCAGGGGCTGGGTTTGAACCTGCCACCCTCAGTATATGGGGCTGGTGCCCTACTCACTGAGCCACAGGTGCCACCCAGAGTTAGTTTCTTAAATCACATATCTAATTATGTCAATTTCCTGCTTAAAAGAAGTGATGAATACTCACTGCCTATAGTTTAAGGTTTAAACTTCATGGCAGAACATAGAATACCTATGAGAAAATGTGCCCTAATGAACATTTTCAATCCCCTTATTTCTCCCTTCTCTACCAACAGCTACTTCTTGCCTTACTGCATTTCCTTTCTTTTCCTTTCCTTTCCTGAATGCCCCAAGCCACTTCCTGAGTCAAAGTTATCAGGGTGCCTCTCATCCAGATAGTGGCATCAGGTACCCATTTGGTATGAATTTATCCATCTCCTCTTCCGCCCACCTGCTATATTTTCGTTGAGTTTAACCTCACATTAAGGGTTGACTGATTAATTCCAGTTTAGTATTCAGTGCACGTGGTGTTTGTTTTTCCATTCTTGCAATACTTCATTTAGAAGAATAGTTTCTAGTTCCATCCAGGTTGTTACAAAGGATACTGAGCTTGCTGGTGGTCTAGTGGCTAGAATTCATCTTTAATCTTTATAATAATCCTATCAAGTAGCTACTAAATGAAGTGACTAAGGCAAAAAAAGATTAAGAGATTTTTCTCAAGGCTATATAGCTGCTAACTGGCGGAGCTCGGATTTGAATTCAGGTAGTACGGCACCATAAGCTCTTAACCACTAACTTACAACTGCCTTTCGTGAAGCAGTGAGTACTCTGAGTTACGGAGCATTCTCAGTACTCAGTACCCTCAGGTAAGGACTCTCTTCTACTTACCCAGGGGCTAATTCAAACCTCATCTCTCTTTACATTCTTCTGGCCTGCTCTCCTGTTATAAACTTCCTTACATTCTACTTGTGTGTGAACTATATCTCCCCATTTTCAACCTAACTGTTCTATAATTGTTTCAGGCACTAAAGTTTCGTTATTAGAGTAAGTTGCAAGCTCCTTGAGGGTAGAAATTGTGTAGCATGGCCTGGCCTTGTCACACGGCACATAATGCAAAGAATTTTTCTTAGACTGAAATATGGAGCAAGCATTTTACCAACTAAACTTCAGTGGTTAAAGAGAACATGAATGGGTAATGGGAAGTCCATCCAAAGTGGAGAGTCAGGGAGAGGGCAGGAACCTCTTAGAAAGTTCCTTTCTTGACAGAAGGGTGTCAGTATGAGAAGCAAATGTGAAAGGACTCTCAAGCACACGTAGGTTTATTTTCCATGGCTGACCGGCACTGACTTTGAAAGTGAAACCTTACAGTTCAATCTCCTAGTAAACAGTAATTAGATACCTATAGCTACATATTCAAACTGATCTTTGGATTAAAACATTGTATAGAAGGTCCCTTCCCATTAAGATAAGAAATTTTCATAAACACCTTAGGTTGCTCATAAACCTGAATCTTTCTATTGCTCTGCATGAATAAACTAGTTCAGGATTACAGAGTGTATGTTCTTTGTCTCAGTTACACTGGAATATTTGCAGTGAACAGATCCCATAATGTATTCTTTATACTTTACATACAGCTTTTTTAGTCTATCTTTTCCTCAAGGTAAATCTTCTACAGCTGCTAAGGTTGTATAAACAAATATATACATGTACATATAAAAACTTTATGAAAAAGAGAATTTAAGGAAGCATTTTTAAAGTGAAAGTATGTATAATAATTTTAAAAGGAAAAAGTTATTTAAAACAAAATGCCAGAATTCAAACCATTTGAAAATCCTCGCCAACCTCCGCGTATCTACTAGGTAGCCTATTATAAGAGAAACACTTAAATTAAGAGAAAATAATCCTAAAAAGAAAAAAATAATAAAAATGACAATGGCCTAACTCTGTAAGTGACCGATACTTTATATTGGTCTGTTTCCTCAACTATAGAATAACAAAGTAATAATAAATGAAGAGTAAAAATAAGGACAACAATAATGCTTACTAAATATTAATAATGGGGACTAGTATATGCCCTACATATATTATTTAATCTCTGAAAAGATTAAATCTTCAAAAAGATTAAATAATATATGTAGGGCATATACTAGTGCCCAATATTAATGAATTGCAGGTAAGCACCATTATCATCCCCATTTTACAAAAAGTGTAAACTGACTCAATTGGTCAGAGACCCAGGAATGCATTTTAAACAAGCTCCCAGGTGACCGTGATACCAGTAGTCACTCTACCACACTTTGAGAACTGCCACACCAAGGGCTATAGTCTATATTGTTAAAGATTGTGAAATCCCAACTGTTGTCTGTCAAAGAAGATTTTTTATTTCCAGTTAGTGTATGACTTTGGAAAGTCAGTGAATGTTCTATGCTACAGTTTACTCATCTACGAAATAGGTATAATAAAAAATTGTATTACAGAATTTGCAAATGGCCATATGCCTATAATGACAGCTATTATCACAGGCATCCAAAAAGTTATTAAAACAATAAAATTTTGCTAAAATCCCTTTTAAAGACCGTTCTATGAACTGTTTCTTTTTCTTTTTTAAATTTTATTTTCACATGAACTGTAATAGTAAAATGGATCATTTTTAGTGTACAGTTCTATGAATTCTAACTCACGTATAGATACACGTAAGTACCATCACATCAGAATAGAATATAGTTCCATCACACACACAAAAAATCCCTTGTAGTCACACTTTCTCCTCAATCCTCTAGCAACTAGAGAGAACTGAATTCTTTGTCATTACAGTTTTGTCTTTTTAAAAACTTCCTGTAATCCTAGCACTCTGGGAGGCTGAGGCGGGTGGACTGCTTGAGCTCTTGGGTTCCAGACCAGCCTGAGCCAGAGCAAGACCCCATCTAAAATCTAAAATAATAAAATAAAAATAAAAATACAAAAAACTGAGAAAAGAGGATTGCTTGAGCCCAAGAGTTAGAGGTTGCTGTGAGCTATGGATGTCACCATGGCACTCTACCTAGGGTGACAGCTTGGGACTCTGTCTCAAAAAATAAATAAATAAAAATAAAAATAAAACCCTGTCCCCCCAATTCTCAGGGAAGTGGTTGTTTAAAAAAATTTTTTTTTCCTGTAATGGAACTGCATGTATGTATAGTACATATCTTTTGCAGACAAACATCTTTTAATAAGCTTATTGCCTTTGTGATGTATTCAAGCTGTTGTATGTATCAACAGTTCCTTTTTCTTGCTGAGCGGTATTCCACTGCATGGACATAACACAGTTTATTTATTCATTCACTCACTGAAGGTGAATTGAGAGATATTAAAGAACATTTGGGTTGTTTCTAGTTTGGGCAATTATGGATATAGCGTCTATGAAAATTCATGTGTAAGTTCTGTGTGAGGTTAAGTTTTCATTTTTCTGGACTAATACCTAGCATTGTACCTACCTGGCGTTGTAATTTGTGTTACCTAGCATTGCACCTACCTAGCAGTAGGTTGCAGGGTCATATGGTAAATGTATGTTTTAACTTTATGAAAAACTGTTGAGCTGTTCTTCAGAGCTGCTGAATCATTTTGTATTCCTATCAGCAATGAGTAAGAGTTCCAATTGTTCTCCATCAAGACTTCAATGTTCTTTCTTTTAAGTCAAGGGCAATAAGTATCTCTAATTCAAGTTCCCAAAGCTGTGTACAAGCTGTGATGTGCATTTTAGCATACAAGCAGTTTAGTGCTTCAACAAAATAACAGTGGGCAGCTGAGAATTCCAAAAGCAAATCCTCTGTTAGAATAGTTTTCTCTAGTATGCTAAAGTTTTCTATAAGGACATATAAGTTTTCCTATATATGTCTATGCATACTAACAAAAAATTAGAAGTATAAAGTACCATTTTTTCTTTTTTTTTCTTTTTGCCTAGACTAACTCTGGTATTGTTTATGCTAAAAATAGTCCACAAAGATGAGTGTTAATAGAAAAAAAGAGGAATATATTCCTACTGTTGAAGTGAAATACATAATCTGAAATTAGAATCTAACTAACCAAGTAACCCTCAATTATAGTGCATCTCTTTTGACTGATGGCAAATTCACCCAAGCTAGTCATCTATTGAAAAGTATTGTCCTTCCTTCTAGAAGACACTTCTCTGCAAGTGCACCTACCACAATGTTGCTAATCTTTTGAGTATCAGTTTACAGGAATTTTCCTTGCTGAGGCCTTTCTAACTCTGCTAGGCAGATCCAGCACCCTACATACACACACCTCCATCATGGAATCTGTGTCATTAGACTGGAATCCTTTGTGTGCTTGTACTGAACATCTAAAGGACTGCCATCATCCCTATCTCTACTGATGGTGAGCACAACGTGAGCATACTGCAAGTCCCTAAACAAGTATGTAGGTTTAGTGGCCCAAACAAATTAATGGTTGTTTACTGCTGAACTTCTATATATCATCCTTTAAGACTCAACTGTTTTCTCCTGAAGAAGCCTTCTTTGTGTCTCTCCTGTACATTATACTTACTGAAACTGTTGTGCTTTCATACTGTATTTTAAGTACCTGTTCAATTGGATTACAGGTAATTGAATAGGGTAACTGAAGTCAAGGTAAATTTGTAACTGGAAGAAAAGTGCCAGAAATTTCTCAGGCTTCCTTCTGAGAAGCATAAAAATCAGAGAAAAGTAATTTAGAGAGGTAAGGGAGATATGTTAAAAACACTAACAGATGCCAATTGTATATCTCCTTTTGCTATTTTTCTATCTAAATTCTGTGCTTTTTATAGCCAACATGATTTCAATTTCTTTACAGTATTCCTTTTCTCATGCTTTCCCCACATTGTAACACTCTCTCCTCATATGTCTACACATGCAAATTGCACTGTCCTTTCCAGCTCCAGATCAAATTTTGTATCTTTAGATTTCTTCCTGACCATAAAGCTGGTTCCTTCTGAATTCTTCTAGGTCATACAACAAATTTTTGCTAGGAATATTTTTGAAATATATGCTTTGGCCTTCCAATTTCATTTAATTTTTTAATTTGTTTTTCAAACAGAGTCTCACTCCATTGCCTAAGCATTGCTCATTGCTCACTGCATCCTCAAACTCCAGGGCTCAAACAGTCTTCCTGCTTCAGCCTCTCCAGTAGCTGAGACTAAAAGCATGTGCTGTCATGCCAAGCTCATTTTTCTTTCTTTCTTTTTTTTTTTTTTTTAGAGATGGGATTTTGCTATATTTCCCACACTGGTCTCAAAATTCCTGGCCTCAAGCTAGCCTCCCAGATCAGCCTCCCAGAATGCTTGGATTAGGGTGTGAGCCACCACAATCCACTCTCAGCTCTCCAATGTTAGATGGTAAGTCCCTTAAAGAATAGGACTATCCGTCACTGTGTTTAAAAATTAATTTATTTTTAACTAACAAAAATGGTATACAATCTATCATGTACAATGCGATGTTCTTAGGTATAAATACACTGTAGAATAGCCAAATTGAGCTAAATAGCATACACATAACCTTACGTACTTAGGATTATTTTTGTGTGTGTGTCAAGAACTCACCCTATTTTTTTAAACTCCCTAGAAACAGTGGTAGTTCTTCAATTTGATAGTAAGCAAATTTGTTTGGTAGGAAACAGGTAATGGTTGAATGTACATGAGAAAGTACTTTTTAGCGCTAAGTTCCCTTTTACAAACATGGCCATATAAGGTCTTGTGGGGAAGAAAAATTCATGAGGGATACAATTATCTCCAAAAGTAGGGGGGACTTAGGTTAGTGTAATATATAAGACATAAATAGTTTCTTCTAAATCTTTTTAAAGGAGATGTGTAAAGAGAGAAAATGTTCCAGTTAACATTTCCTTTAGGTGTCTGCAGGTTGATGATATTGGGAAGGACTCAACAGCCACTTGAAAAGAAGTCAGAGGTTTAATTTTTATTTGGAGAACACTAAAATAGCTACTTTTAAAACAATGATACATAAAATAAAATATAATAACTGTATATATTAACCTCCACCAAAAGCCCACTAACATTTCATAACTAGAAAATTAAACATAGTTTGTTAGGCTTTACAGTTACTAAAAACAAAAGTGGACAGGTTGGGCCAGCTATTTAACAATGAATGCTTTTACAATAATAAATGGTGACAGCCCAAATCAAAAAAGAATGCATTACTAAGATATTATCAATTATGCTCTGTCAGTACGCGGCAGCTCCACCCAGTCTAAGCTTGTCAAAAAGTGTTACTGTAATCCATGAAGACGTCTGCACCTCAGGCAAAAGAGGGAAAAATGTGGAGGACTGGCTCTGAACAGGTGTGTTGAATTGTAATGCCACTGTTGAATCACAAATCTCTTTACATTAGTTTCATATATGACAATTATTAAATACTCTAAGGTGTCAGGCATGGATGAACTGATCTTTCAGCAGGCACTTTAAGAACAACAAATGTAAATAAAGAGGGTGTGGATCTATCTTTTTAACAGTGAGCCTTATTCCATGTGCAAAAATACCTTTGAGAAGCTTTCTTATTTTACTCAAGCAAATATGGTATTTGGGAATTTGGGAAAGTCTAATCTAGTTTTCAGGTCAGCACAATCTAACTCTACCTAATCTTGAGAAGAGGGCTGATTCAGTTTATCCTATAAATATTTAATATAATCATATCATATATATACATATATTAAACGCAACTCAGCTTTACAAGGGATAATGATGATTCAAAAGCAAATATGTGTGTATTTTGGCTTTTAGATAGCTGTGTTACCTTAGAAAAATTACTTAACCTCTATAAAACTCAATTTCCTCTTGAATAAAATGGGGGAAATAACTAGCTGTTATGATTATCATAAAAACTAGAAAAGATTACCTAACTAAAGTCTCTTAACATGGTGCTTGGCCCTAGCAAACATTTAACACATACTTAATCTTTTCTTTAATGTACTTCACCCAACTCTTTCCTTACAAGGTGAAAGTTTGGAATTTAATACAGAGTAATAAACTGCTCAAGATTAAAGCTCAGGAAGGCTCTGTCAGTTCTCAGTAATGTCCAGTGAAACACTGACCTCCAACTTCTCAAATTATCAGCCCATGGTAATCTCTCACTTCTCTGCTCTGAAAAGGACTGATTACTATGTGTATTCTTGTGTTCTTTCTTTTTTATTGTGGTAAAATACACAAAACACACAATACATTATTTTAAACATACAATAAAGTGGCATTAACTATACTCATAATATTGTGCAACTGTCAACACCATCTATTTCCATAACTTTTTTATCACTGAAAAAGAAACTTCCATACCCAATAAACAATAATTCCCCAACCCACCTCTTGCCTTGAGTATCTGGTAAACTCTAATTACTTTCTGTCTTTATGAATTTGCCTATTCAAGATTTTTCCCCACGCTAAATTTGTCTATTCAAGAATCATACAATGTTTGTTCTTTTCTGTCTGGTTTCTTTCACTCAGCATGTTTTTTCATTCATGTTGTAGCATGAATCAGTACTTTAATCATTTGTTATGGCTGAATAAGATCCCATTGTATGGATATACCATATATTATTTATCCATTCATCTGGTGATAGACACTTGGGTTATTTCGACCTTTTGGCGATCGTGAATAATGATACAATGAATATTTACGTACAAGTATCTATTTGAGTCCCTGTTTTCAGTTCTTTTGAATTTATACCCAGGAGTGGAATTGTTGGGTCATATGGTTACCCTGTAACTTTTTGAGAAATGAACAACTTTTTTGCACAGGGGCTACCATTTTACATTCTATTCAGCAATGAAGGTTACAAATTTGTCTGTATCCTTGCTGGCACTTGCTACTTTCCATTTTTTGGATTATAGTGATCCTGGTGGGCGTGAAGTGGTATCTCATTTGTGGTTTTGATTTGTATTTCCCTAATGACTACTGATGTTGAGCAGCTTTTCATGTGCTTGTTGGCCATTTGTATGCCTTCTTTGAAGGAATGTCTATTCAAATTCTTTCTGAAATGTGAATTGGGTTTTTGGTTTTTAGTTGTTGAAATGTAGGATTTATATATTCTGGATATCAAACACTTATTATATATATATGACTTGCAAATATTTTCTTCTATGCTCTGGGCTGTTTTTTCACGATGAACACAAGTTTTTAATTTTGATGACATCCAATCTATTTCTTCTTTTGTTGTCTGTGGTTTTAGTGTAGTATTTAAAAAATTATTGGCAAATTCAAGATCATGAAACTATTCCCTTCTGTTTCCTTCTAAGAGTTTTATAGCTTCAGTTCTTAAATTTAGGTGTTGGATCATTTTGAGTTCATTTGTGTATGTGATGTAAGTTAAGGGATCAAGTTTACTCTTTTGCATCTAGATATCTAGGTTTCTTACACCCTTTGTGGAAAAGACTGTTCCTTCCCCTATTGAATTGTCTTGGCACCCCTGTTGAAAATTAATTCATTGCATATGTGAAGGTTTATTTCTGGCTCTCTATTCTATTTCATTCACTGGTCTAAATGTCTGTCTCACACTGCTTTGATACTGTGGGCTAGCAGTTAAGATTTGAAGTCAGGAAGTGTGGATCTTCAAAATTATTCTCTTTCTTGATTATTTTGGCTATTTGGGGTCCCTTGAAATTCCACATAGATTTTAGTATGAGTTTTTGTATTTATGCATAAAAGAAAAAATGGCATTGAGATTTTGATAGGGAATCTGTAGATCACTTTGGGCAGCAATCTAAATGTTACTGTGTCTTCCAGTCCATGTACAGGGAGTGTTTTTCCATTTACTTAGGTCTTCTTAATTTCAGCAATATTTTGTAATTTTCAGTATAAAAAGATGTGGGCCTCTTTGGCAAAATTTATTCCTAAGTATTTTATTCTTCTTAATGTTATTATAAATAGAATTGTTTTCTTAATTTCCTTTTCAGATTCTTTACTGCTAGTGTACAGAAAATACAACTGAGTTGGTTTTTTTTGAGATAGGGCTTTCATCTATTGCCCAGGTTACAGCGTAATGGCATCATCATAGCTCACTGCAGCCGTTAAGCTCCTGGGCTCAAGCAAATCTCAGAATTCAACCTCCTGAGTAGCTGGAATACTGGTGCGTGGTACTGCAGCTGGCTAATTATTCATTTTTTCTTTTTTTGTTTTTTATTGTAGAGATAGCATGTCTTGTTACATTGCTCAAGCTGATCTCAAACTCCTGGCCTCAAGTGATGCTCCCTCCTTGACCTCCCAAAGTGCTAGAATTATAGGTGTGAACTACCATGTGTGGTCCAGAAATATGACTAATTTTTATATATTGATATCATATCCTGCAACTTTACTGAATGTGTCTATTAGTGCTAACAGATTTTTGGTGTGGAATCATTTAGGTTTTCTACACATGTCAGCAAACAAATAGTTCTATTTCTTCTTTTCCAATTTGGATACTTATGTTTCTTTTTCTGGCCTAAATGTTCTAGCTGGAAGTTACAGTACTATGTTGAACAGCAGTGGTTGAAGTACAGTACTAAGTAGACATCCTTGTCTTTTTCCTGATCTAAGGGAAAAGGTTTAGGTGATTCACTATTGAGTATGATGTCAACAGTGGGTTTTTCATGAAAGCTTTTTATTATGTTGAGGAAGTTCCCTTCTATTCATAGTCTATTGTTTGTTTTTATCAATTTTTGATACATGCGTAAGTTTTCAGGCTGCTCTTTTATCTTAATTTGTGTTTCTTACAATTCATTAGTAAAGAAATTGACTTTTTTTTTTGAGAGAGTGTCTAACTTTGTCACTCTTGGTAGAGTGCTGTGGCATCTTACCTCACAGCAACCTCAAACTCTTGTTTGTTTGTTTTTTTTTTAAGAATATTTAATGGTTTTATTTTTTATTTATTAATTTTGTTTGCAATTTAGCTGGGGCCAGGTTCAAACCCACCACCCTAGGCATGTGGGGTCGGCGCCCAAGAGATTCTCTTGTCTCAGTCTCCCAAGTAGCTGGGTTTATAGGTACCCGCCACAACACCCAGCTATTTTTAGAGACGCTGTCTCACTTTGGCTCAGGTTAGTCTTGAACTCATGAGCTCAGTCAATCCACCCACCTCAGCCTCCCAGAGTGCTAGGATTACAGGCATGAGCCACTATGCCCAGCCAAGAAATTGCCTTTAATACTGAGCACATGATACTGGTTCAAGAGTGAACCAGAAATTTTAAGAAAGTTCCTAAGTTCATAAATTTTAGATAAAACAAATAAAACAATATTTAAATAATAACAGTTTATTATCAATTTGAAGGTAATTGATAGTTTGTGGTATTTCAGAAAGGTTATTTATATTTAGTTTGATGACTCCTATTTTGACCAGTGGGTTACCTTTTGTATCCTTTTTCTTTTTTTATTTCTAATAAGTTAGAAAGTCCCAATAAGAGATTATTAACAATGAAAGCAAAAGCTTGTTGACTCTTCTAGTTGTATCTGGCTATCTGCATCAATCAAAGACTCAAATGGAGAGATTTCTTACAAAATGCTACGGAAAGTTTGTCAATTAGCTTATCACCCTCAAAAGGTGAAAGGTGGACTGTTTAACCTTAGAAGATGGTGGTGTGCAGATTGTTGCAAATTGCTTCTCTGGTTGGTCTTACTCTAGAAAGTATTTCTCAATGCTCTGTTGCAGCTTTGTTTGGGAACTTAAGGTATCCTCCATTATATATCATTGATTTATTTCACTGAAGAATAAAGAAAATAATTAAGTTTTTAAGAAATAATCGAAGTCTTGCTGCTGAAATGTAGGCACACCATAGTTCCTTTTATCTTAAGAAATCTTTGTATTTTTTTCTCAAAATTTAAAACTGGTAATTTTAGCCCTATACTAGGTTTCAGATATTCAAGAATATACTGCTGAAAGATAAAATTTGAAAAAGTCCTGTGCATTTTTACCATTATGATCTGTTATGAAAAGTGCAAAAGCTAATGCTCACACCTTTCTCTTAGATCAGAGGACCTCAAACTTTAGTGAGTATCAGAATCACCTGGAGGGCTTACTAAGCCACAGATTGCTTGGTCCTACCTTGTAATTCTGATTGAGCATGTCTGGGGTCTGGCCCAAGAAACTGCATTTCTAACAGATTTCCAGGTGATGCTTTGAGGCCACTGCCTCTGATAACCAGTATTCCTCTTTGAGGAGAAGGAACATCTTAGATTGCCTTACCATTAGTCTAAACAATCTATTAGAAAGAAGTATGAAACTGATGGTATTAGCAATTTTCATTATTTTCTTCACTATCTTAACAAGATTTGAGGGATATATTAATTACTAATGTTCATTTTAGTAAAGCAGTGTGTAGACTGACATTCAGATGTAATCTTTTTCATTTGAAAAGCTGTGATGTTCCTTTGAACTTAAGAATTTTTGTTAACAGCTTCACTAAGTTGTAATTCATATACATGTATTATACAATTCACCTACTTAAAATGTAAAATGCAATTTTTAAAATAGTCACAGATATTTGCTACTATTACCACGGTCAATTTTAGAACATTTTCATCATCTGAAAAAGAAATTACATATGGTCTATGAACTACCTTTATATACCCTACACCCACCCACCCACTACCACTACCACTACCAAAGCCCTAAGCAATCTACTTTCCATCTCAATAGATTTCCCTATTTTGAACTTTCATATGAATAGAATCATATAATATGTGGTCTTTTGTGACTGGCTTATTCACTTAGCATAATGTTTTTAAGATTCACCCATAATGTAGCATGTATTAGAACTTCATTCCTTTTCATGGACAAATACTATCCTATTATATGTATATGCCACATTTTGCCTGCCCATTTTTCCACTGATGGACATTTGAATTGTTTTGGGTTTTGGCTATTAATGAATAACGCTGCTATGAACACACATATTTTTGCATGAACATATGTTTTCATTTCTGATGGGTATACATGTATATCTGGTAGGATTGCTGGATCATATGGTATCTCTATATTTAATCAACTGAACAGCTGCCAGACTGTTTTTCAAAGCTATTGCACCATTTTATGTTTCTACTTGTGGTCTATGAGGATTTAGATTTCTTCAAGTCCTTGCCAACATTGTTGTTATCTGACCTTTCAAGTCTATACATTGTAGTGTGTGTGAAGTAGTATCTCACTGTGGGTTTTGGTTTACATTTGCCTGATTAGTAATGAAGTTGAGCTCCTTTTCATGTGCTATTGCCATTTGTATACCTTCCTGTTTTTACTGGGGTAATTTATCTTTTGTTATTGAGTTGTTAGAGTTCTTTATATATTCTACATACTTAAGTCTATGCTAATGTTGAACTACAGTTGACTCCTGAGCAACACATATTTGAAATGAATGGGTCCATTAATAGCGAACGATTTTCAGTAAAAGTTACACTGAGCACGCCTGCCTCTTTTGTCTCCCCTTCTACTTCCTCCACCTCCTCTCTATCTGCCATCCCTAAGACAGCAAGACCAGCCCCACCTCTTCCTCCTCTTCAGTCTACTCTGCATAAAGATGACAAGGATGAAGTCCTTTATATATTTTCTCTTCCTTATGATTTTTTTTTTTTTTTTTTTTGTAGAGACAGAGTCTCACTTTACTGCCCTCGGTAGAGTGCTGTGACATCACAGGACTCACAGCAACCTCCAGCTCTTGGGCTTCCACGATTCTCCTGCCTCAGCCTCCCGAGCAGCTGGGACTACAGGCGCCCGCCACAACGCCCGGCTATTTTTTGTTGCAGTTTGGCCGGGGCTGGGTTTGAACCTGCCACCCTCAGTATATGGGGCCGGCGCCCTACTCACTGAGCCACAGGCGCCACCCCCTTATGATTTTCTTAAGAATGTTTTTCTTTCTGCTTTATTATAAGAATACCATATATAATATATATAACACATAAAATGTGTTATCACTTTTCATGTTATTGATAAGGCTTCCAGTCAACAGTTGGCTATTAGTAGTTATGTTTTGTGGAAATCAAAAGTTGTACTTGGATTTTCCAACCCCCTATCCCCCATGTTGTTCAAGGGTCAACTGTACTGGTAACTGTTATACTTAGTTTATAGGATTTATTAAATTATATTCATTATTACTTTTATGATTCAATGAGTCATATTTGAGCCATGATCAAACTAGGGGAACTAAGAACATAACTAATTTAAATAGGGAGAAAAGAATATAAATTTACCAACATACGAGTGACCTGAAAGCTCAGATGCAAGTCAAAATACCCCCATTAAATGAATGTTTTGTTTGTCAAGACAAAATAACCAATGAAATCCTTGTTATCCATCATCAGTCTAATAAATTTTGTAATAGACATGATGAATTAAATGCACTTGGAGGAATACTGTAATTTATCTTACATTTTAAAATGTAAAATAAACATGAACCAAATTTACCCACTGCTTGTTCATTGTAAGTGCCTGGGAACCGTGGTAGGTAGTTGGGTATTCCAGTAGTTCAAGAATCACACTGAGAAATACTGTCTCAGAGACTAGAAGTATTGTTGGCATGAGCAGGAACCTGAAGACTGGCATTATTATCTACATTCTTATCTGTTCTACCTGCCTTGTGGCTTTTACTGGGAAAAGGCAAGAGCCAGCCCCTCTGTATGCTCCTGCACCATAGTGACAAATTGCCTGTACAATGTATCTGGCCCACCCTGGCTAAGTGCTCCCTGTGCTTTCATCAGCCTAATCACTTGACAGACTTCATTGGAATTTTTGGGTTGTAAGGCCAAAGACCTTTCCTTATAGCTATGTTCTTAGTGCTCCATATAGTGTCTGGTATACAGTAAAAACTCAATAAATATTTATGAAATGAATATATAAATCAGGAAGAGATAAATTATCAGCATCTGTGATCTGGGTCTAACAACGGAGAAAAACCACTGGATAAAGAACTGGTTTTCTGAGCAAAGAGCAACTGCCTATAGAATGCCGTCTATGGTATACCCAGCTTTCCATTTAGTGTGTCATTAACACTAAACACTTCTTTCTCCTCAACATTACTTCTGAATATTAGATCTTCTATAACTTTTGCATTTTCAGTGGACTTCCGATGTTTAAAAATACTGCATTTTGGGTTTGTTTTGTATCTGACATATAAATTTATGTGCAGCAACATTAGGGAAAACTCTCTTAACACAACTACTGACCAACGCTAGCTTTTGGAAGTGGTTTATATACATAAATTTTAAAATAAAATTAAAAGATCTTTTTAAAGGTTGGCCTGTTTAGTCAGTTTTGTTTTTAGTTTTTGTACAAAGAGATTGTTTTGGTTCTATGTTTTGTGATGTTATTCCTGCTTAGGAAAAAACAAACAAACAAACAAACGAACAAACAAAACCAACCAGAACCAAAAGCCAGAATCTGTATCCTGTTTGTCATTGTTATCTCAGCAAAGAGAATAGGTTTGACAGTAAGTGAGATTTTAAAAGGGAAAGGAAAAGGGAGTGAATTGCTAAAAACACTAAGAGTAAGAAAAAGCTTGGGGAAAGATACACATTCTATGTAATAAACTATAAAGCCAGCAATTAATTTCCTACAGCAACAAAAAAGCTGCCAGAGACTAATAAGCATACCCTCCCTATGCTGTGGCAATGCTATCTGTAAGTCCCAAATCAGAACCCTTAATAAGCCTAGACTGTTCTGCTGGCATATTTTGCCTATGTATTCTTTGAATTACCAAAGAAATGAGAATGATGTAAACTGCCCTTGAAATCTGCCCTAATCTCCAAATGGATTTTGACAATTACTCAGCTATTGCTCAGATACAATCAATCAGAAAGGTTAGCCTGGAAGGGAGTAATTCCTGTATGCAGGATAAAGAATTACAAATAAATTCATGTTAAATGAATAAATGAATGAATGAAACAATGAACAGATCAAGAACTAAGTATTACAAACTCTTGATTATGAGAGGTTTCTGTAAAAAATAGTGCATATAAAAATCAATCCATTTATATGTTAGAAAGCATCTATTCTATTATGTGGAAACAGGCTTTAAGCAAAAATAGATTCTAAATGTGGCCCTTGTCATGCAGTGATTCTTATTATTTTTCTCATTCTCTTTTTACAAATAGTCCCTCATTAAAAAAAAAATTTCTCTGTCCCAAGGACCTAACCCAGTGATATGCACTTGTTAGAAGCTCAAATAAATATTTATAAAACCTAACTAACAATATTAATGAAAATATCTAAAAAAGAAGCTATACGCAGTTCTGTCAAAAACAGAGGCTCATGTAATACAGATGTCCTGGTTAGAGACAGAGCAAACAGTGATAGAAAGTTTACTCCACTGTGGGCCACTAAAGAATGATGCAGAGTATGACTATGGTTCAAGGCTCAGGTTTGTTAAATAAAAGCTTTATACATAGGGATAACTGGTTGCACTATTATTATAATGGAATCACTGAAGTGACAGAAATAACTTAAAGTTAAGGTTAAAGAAATTCAACCTAGGAAGCCACCCTTCAAACCCATTTATTAATTTGATTTTAACTGCAAGCTAAAGATGAAGACTTATTCTAATTTTTTTAAAAAGAGAGGCAAATTCACAATTAAAAGCGATAGTGTTTCTTGTCACATATTCATCCTTATAATCTATGTATAGTCCAAAATAAGTTTTTAAACTTAGAAAAGCTTTTCTTAGGAACTTTATTTATGACTTGAGTAATAACTTTCATGAAGACATTCTAAAAACAAAGAGAAATCCTTACCTCTTACAGTTAAATTTCAATAAAAATTTCAATTATATGAAGCCTTGTATTTTTCCTATAACCTTCATATTAAATTTTGTGCTCAGTATTAAAGGAATTAAAGTCAATTTCTTTACCAATGAATTATAGAGAGTATAAATTAAGATGAAAGAATGAACTGGGAATATGCATGCAAATACTGTACATTCATATATAATACATATAATCTGTAAGTCTGGTACTAATGAGACTCAAGATTTAAATGGCTGAAGAATATGTTTAGGGAATTATTATCAACTGATGTCCTTGTTCCAGGATAAATGTAATCTTGAATGGGAACCTATCTATTATTACAAATTCCTAACTAAGTACAGTATTTCATTATTTCAAAATGTCACTGTCAATTTACGGAATAACATATAAACATCTTTCTACTCTATATCCAACTGCCTTTCTTTTCGAGTAAACGAAACACTGACTATTAAGAAAAATTATAAAGTCAACATTTTTACAGTAATAAAAGAAACCCAATGAGCATTAAAATTCTAAACTAGTTATACTACTCCAAATTTTCCTATTTGTTAAAGTGGATACACAAAGTTTTATACCATTGCAATCAAATACTGTTTTTTTAAATTCTTCTAACCATTCACTTAGTTATTTAACAAACATTTATGGAGTGCTGACTTTGTCCTAAGTACACTGTTAGGGGAAAGAGTTACAAACATGAGCATGACTCTTGCTCTTAACAAACAGACTAATGGAAGATAGAGATAATAAAGTGAAATATAAATAGTTCAGGGTTATGTTAAAATTGTTTACAAGTTTCAAATTTGCAATAATTAAAGAATACACTATTGAAAATACTTACTATACAGGAAGTTCCCGAGTTACAAACATCCAACTGACATACAAGTTGTATTTACAAACAGAGGCTATTATAGGATTAAATGTGTCTGTTCCAACTTACCTATAAATTCAATTTAAGAACAAATCTCAGAACCTATCTTGTTTGTAACGTGGGGACTGCCTGTACTCAGAAGCTTTTCATCATTGTTCAAAATAAAACTCTCCCTTAATTGTTCCACAGAAATCTTTTTTAAAAAAATAAATAACTAATAAGAGGGATGGATGCAGTGGCTCACAACTGTAATCCTACCACTCTGAGAGGTTGAGGCAGGTGGATCACCTGAGATCATGAGTTCGAGACCAGTCTGAGCAAGAGTGAAACACCATCTCTACTAAAAATAGAAAAACCAGTCAAGTGTTTGTAGTCCCAGCTACTCAGGAGGCTGAGGCCAGAGGATTTCTTGAGCTCAACAGTCTGAGGTTACTATGAGCTATGATGATGCCACAGCACTCTACCCAGGGCAACACAGTGAGACTTCGTTTCAAAAAAAAAAAAAAAAAAAATTGACTTGGTGCTCATACCTCAGTGGTTAGGGTGCTGGCCACATACATCAGGGCTGGTGGGTTCGAACCCAACCCAAGCCTGTTAAACAACAACAACAAAACCAGGAGTTGTGGTGGGCACCTGTAGTCCCAGCTACTTGGGAGGCTGAGGCAAGAGAATTCCTTAAGCCCAAGAGTTTGAGGTTGCTGTGAGCTGTGACGCCACAGCACTCTACTGATGGCAACATAGTGAAACTCTGTCTCAAAAAAAAAAAAAAATTAAAAACAATAATTTTACAAATATCTATAAACCCAGTATCTCAAATTAATAAATGCTAATATTTATTTCATATTTTATCTTAAGGTTATTTTCCAAATCCAGAAGTTTCTAGATTGGTCAGGTACTAATGAATACTTCAGATTATTATTTATAATAATCTATGTGACCTTGGACAATTTACTTAACATTGATCCTCAATTTTCTCATCTGAAAAGTGGACATAATCATACCAACCTGTGCTAGATTACGTTCCATTTACCCCTCAGGATCCATGCCTTATCTAGCTTTCTGCCCAGGGAGGTTTTCCTGGCTTCCAGTTTCTGATTGGGTTAGGTGTCAATAGGATATACTAGCAGGAGATTACAGGTACAGAAAGAAAGTGAAGCTGTTCTCTGGTTTCCTCAGGTCACCAAGGTTGGCTATATCCCTCCATCAAAAACAATGCTGACAAACAAGTTGTACTTACAAACCGAGGCTACGCTGCTTCCACACAGCACCTCCTAAGCTTTCAGGACTAGATATGGTAATGGCTCCCTTTAGCCTTAGGGTCTGTTATTATCCCCTGTTGATTTCTATGAATCCTGTCCACATCTTTATACAGGGTCCCCTTTTTAAACTCTTCTCAAATAACTCTATTTGAAGGTGTCATCTGTGTCCTGTCAGGATTCTAATGCACACACGACCTCACGGATTATTTTGAGGCTCACATGAGAGGATGATACATGTAAAGGGCTCAGTATGGTGCCAAGCACATTATAAATACTCAATATTTATGCTTTAAACACTATTTATACTGTTATTATTTTATGTGAGATTCTATGCTTATGCTACCTATAACATCTGAATATGGGAGATTGAGAAATTTAGAATTCTGGAGATCATTTAGTAATTTTCACAGTACTGCAAAAATATATTGAAATGTAAAATGTGTTTATGACTAATCAATTTCAATATTTAAAAAGAGTAAGAGGATCTTAAAAGTGAGTGATAAAATCCATACAGTATATATATATATACAGTATATATATAATTTATATAAATATATATAATTTCTTCTGTAAACACACTTTCAAACTAATTTCTTGTAAATTAACCTCCTATCACCACACCAAATTTAGCAAAGTACAAATAGTCCATAAATTTAAACAAATTGTTGGGTCTTGAAAGTCAGGAAAAGAACAGACCAAAAGGTAAACTCAATGGCATAAAAGACCTTGATAAATCCAGAAATGCATCTTAGTCCTCCTTATTTATCAATCACGACATCATTTAACAAATCACCTCATTAAAACCTGCTTAACTTTTTGCCTTACCTCATCCTTTATATCTTCCTGTTGTTGGGCTGTGAAGATCTCCATTGCAGCCATGAGTCTCATCATTAACTCATCCACTGTTGTGTTACCTAACAACAAATGGAGATTGACAAACTTTACTTTAAATATTTTATATATAACTTCACAATATTAAAGTTATTAAGAAATGGAAAGTCGTCCTAGAATTAATTAGAAAGAAATAACTATACCCTAAAAAAATTACAGCTAAATTACTTTTTCATTTTCATTGAAATGTTTTATATGTTCAATAAGAGTAAGTAAGGCTGGGCAGGGTGGCTTACACCTATAATCCTAGCACTTGAGGATGCCAAGATGGGTGGATTGCTTGAGCTGGCAATCCAGATTGAACTCTGAGCTTAAGAGATCAGCCTAAGCAAGAGCAAGACCCTGTCTTTAAAAATAGCTGGGCATTGTGGTGGGCGCCTGTAGTCCCAGCTACTCAGAAGGCTGAGGCTGGAGGATGGCTTGAGCCCAAGAGTTTGAGGTTGCTGTGAGCTGTGATGCTGCGCTATTCTATAGAGGGCAACAAAGTGAGACTCTGTTTCAAAAAAAAGAAAGGAAGAAAGAAAAAAAGAAAAGAAAGAAAGACTAAGTAGTATATTGGTAAGTGAAATTTCAGAATAGTTAGATTTGAGGGAGAAGTCTCTTAAGAGAGATTTTTAGTACTATAAAGAAGAACGTCCAAGTCATGAGCTTCAAAAATACTTTCCAACTATGAAAACATATCCACTTAATAACATTTCCAACAACTGTTTATATGTCAATGATTAGCACTTTACATATACTCTGTCATTCAACCTGTACAAGTCTATGAAGGGGTCATTATCATTTTGATTTTAAAGAGAAGGCAGAGGAGCCTAAGAAAGCTCAATTAACTTGCTCAACCAAAGTCAAGCTGGTAAAAAGGCGGGGCCAGAATTTGAAATCAGAGGAGCCTCGCTCTAATGGCCTATCCTCTTAGCCACCTCAGTATACTGCTTTAACTTAGAATTATCTCCTATCACTAAAAATTCTCTGGCTCACAGTAATTCAATTTATGAAAAAATTTGATTTCTCTTTTGGCTCAATTTATATTTTTCCCTTTCACCTGCTTTCAAATGACTATATTATAATCTTTATAAAGGGTCTATTTTTCTTAATATAATTTTATTCTCTGCTCATGTCCATAACATATAATACATATATGCCATTTCCTGAATGCATTAATTCCTTGTTAATTGCTTTGGATGTATTACAAGAAAGAAATTCACAAGGATATATAAATATATGACAATTCTTCTCTTAGTTTTTTTCCAGGGCTTGAAAAGACATCTTCTTGTCCTATTAATGAAATAAATGGCCACCAATGGGACAATAAAGAGCAAGCATCCTTGATGGTGTTTTTCCATCAGGCCTGACTACCATTATCTTTCAATGGCCCTTTTCCTAGTTTTCCTTATGACTGTTGGTGGCATGGGGTTAAGGAACATTTGTGCCTTAGAAAAATAAATGATCTAATTTTGTTCACATAAGCACTAGTCTCTCAATAAATGATCTACAGGACAAATTTTACCTCATCAAGAAAACGGAACTTCTTTTATAGTCAGAATAACAACCCTAGTTCCCCTACTTATAAGCTATCTAACCGAGTACCTATAAATTGTCTAGCACATGAAAAAGGCTTTAATAAACATTTAATAAACAAATGAATAAGTGAATGAGTAAATCACTCTAAAGATCAATTTCCTTATTTTAAAAATGGAGATAATAGTTGTTCTATAGTATCTTAGGAGGAGTAGAAATAATGTAAAGCCCCTGTACATAGTACAAACAAAATTACTGGTAGATATATATATATATACAGTCTTACTCTGTCGCCCTGGGTAGAGTGCCGTGGCATTATGATAGTTTACACCAACCTCAAACTACTGGGTTCAAGCGATTCTCTTGCCTTAGCCTCCCAAGTACCTAGGACTATAGGTGTCCGCCACTGTGCCTGGCTAGTTTTTTTCTATTTTTAGCAGACACGGGGTCTTGCTCTTGCTCAGGCTGGTCTCGAACTCCTGAGCTAAAGTAATCCACCTGCCTTTGCCTCTCAGAGGGCTAGGATTATAGGTGTTGGCCACGGCGCCCAGCCTAGTCGTTATTAGTAATTGATATGACAGATGGCGAAAAGTTGAAGAGCACCTTCAATGTACATTTTATTATTAGGTAATTCTTAGGTTTCCATATCTCATTTGCATACTGTAGTAATTAAGACTCAAAGCATGAGAAATAAATATTAATACTTTATGGAGTACACTGAAATCAGGAGTGGGAAAATACTACAAACATAGTTGTATAGGTGAATACAGATTGGCCATGAATTTTCAGGCTTACGCCACTGCTTATCAGCAACTCTTCACACCTAAATGTAAGGCATCACTACCAAATTGGACTTGCAGGTACTTTATGTCTAAGTCCTTCATGACCTAATACAGATAAAAGGTACCAGTTAATGCAGTTTAGGGTAAACTTATTCTTTGCAACTGATTACAGAGGTTCTCAAACTTTTTGATGTCAGGACCCCTCTACATTCTTAAAAACCACTGAGATCTCCAAAGAACTTCTGTTTATGTGGGTTATAGTTATGAACATTTATTGTATTAAAAATTAAAATTGAAATATTTAAAACAAGTTTATCAAGACATTTAAAATAACAATAATAAACAGATTACATGTTAATATAAATATTACATTTTTACTAAAAATGACTATTTTCCAAAAGAAAAAGTTTAGTGAAAAGAGTGGCATTTTTATAACATTTCTACAAATATTTATGATGTCTAGCTTAATGGAAAACAACTGTATTCTCATAACTACTTCTGTACTACCCTAGTTACAACATGTTGTAGTGGTTGAAATTTATGAAGAAAATCTGGCCTTACAAAGATACATGGTTTGAAAACGGGAAATATTTGGATAGATGATTGTGGATATTCTTCTTTGATATTATACTCAAGCGGACAAGTGAAAGTTTCTTCAAGTTAGATACACTGAAACTGTTATCAATGTACTTTGTTAATTAAAATCCATTGCCCGATGAATGGATCTTTTACCTGTTAATTTTATGACATACTGGTCATTTGGAAAACAAAGGGTCACTGAGTTATGCATTTCTTCTGAATGTTGACACACTTTATTTTATGATTAAAAAATCACATTTGTTGATATCGCCATGGACATCATCAAAAAAGTATTTCAACTGTCAATCTTAAGGTGCAGGATGAAAATTTTTGCTTGAAAATTCTAATTTTATTAATGACAACATAAATTGTCAGTTCTTTTACTTAAATGTGACAGATCGACTTTGTTCCTTTTGGAGAAAATGTCCGCCAAATATCCAGGCAACATAAACTTAGTTTGCCTGTCAATCTTATTTTCAAGTAAAAATGATTTGTTTAAAGAAAAGCAAAAACCAAAAAGTTTAGCTCAAGCAACCACACCAGGGCACTTAGGACAAGCATTGTATTTTCATATGGGGCAGAAGTGCTTTATCCATCCCTCCCGTTGCATCACATCAACTATTAAAAGGGTTAAAATTTAATAAAAGTAATTATTTTTATTGCTTCATCGTAAATGGCCAAGACATTCGTAAATGGCTCTTTTCTCTTTTAGCTTCAAGTACATGGCAGTGAAGAATCTGATAGCCTTGATTTGTGCTAAGGTACCAACAGTTTTACAAACTATTGCTTTTGATCCACTAGTGCTAATGAATGTCAACACAGTAAAAAAAGGCAATTTTAAAAAAAGTCTTAATATAATTATGAAAATAATCCCCTGAAAGGGTCGTCTAGAGACCTCTGGAGTCCATGGACTGTACTTTGAGAACCTCTAGCTACTGCAATATTGCTTCTGACAGGAAAGCAGAAATGAAGTATTATCTTCATTATTCATTGACCCTATGCAAATTAGTTCCCCCTATAGGTCTTTTTTAAAACAATGTTCATGAAACCGAATGCTCTAGTTTTAGGGAAAAGATAAAATCCCAGAGGTCTGGTTTTGTTTGGGTTTTAAAGGTACTGCACTTTACACATTTCCCCTTCTCCATCAGACCAAAATGGGAACAAAAATTAAACATCCCAGACACAGCTGTAGCTTGGGGCACTTGAAAACCCTTTTCCCAGTGGCATAGAGAAGATAGTTTTCAATTTACTAGGTACACTAATTCTTGTTGTGCATTAGTAACAGTTAAAAAATAAAAGAAATCATTCACTTATTTTTTGGTAGAGAATATGCACTTTGGTTAAAAATCACAGGCATCCTAAACGTAGAATCAGACAAACACAGAGAAACAAATGTCACTGTGAACAATTCAATCTACAATACACAGAGATTGGAGTTTTCCAGATAACTAGAGAGAAGCATTTCTTTCAACTAATCAACATTACAGCAACAAATCAATATAAATAAGAAATGTCATGTTTGACAACTGACTATGACCTAATTGCTTAGAGAATTTAGCAATTCTGAATACTTAACTTAAATACCCTGTGTTCAACGAGATGTACAATTTAATTAAGTTGTTCCTGTTAGATTTTCATGCAGCATACTTTATTTTTTGTAGTACCTATACTTTTTGAAGATGTTCTTTAAGAAGTTACATATTTTTAAAATGCAAAGATATTCACCAATAGAAATACTGTCAGCTTTGATGGGAAAAACTATAAAATTATCCCATATAGAAAAGACTTTACTTTCTTGTTGATGTACTTTACCTTGTATCACATTTAACACTTCATTAGATGATCGCTTTCCCATAATAATCAGGAAAAGCGGAAACTGATCTGTTTTTTGAGTCCGAATGGTTTGTGCAACAACGCTGCCAAAATGTCTATTGCACATCGTCAGAAATCTAAAATGAGACAAAACCCAAAGTTACTTTCATTTCAGAGTTTAAGAAATTTACTAGTACCCCAACAAAAATTTATTGTTGTATTTTAAAATGAGATAACCCACCTGATATCAATATGTAAGATCCTGCTATACTGAGTTTTCAACTAAATCTTAAATGATACAGAAATGGTTATCCTATAGAAAAGCAGGAAGCAAACCCCAAATGCTGTCTAGGTTGATAGCATAGACTTCAAAATCTTAAACACTACAAGCTGTACTTACTACCGTTAAGCTATGAGAAAAACAAACCAAATGAATTTTAAGAGGAGAGAATTTCTTAAATAGAACTAACAATGTGTATAGTGTGGTACAAAGATTAATTGATTAGCATTACCCTAAAAAACAGAATTCAGTAACATTTTTACGAGTTTCTAGAATTAATAAGTGTACTTTAGAATTGTGTTTTCTCCAGTAGTAGTAGTTCTTCTAGTTTCATACTTAATATGAGATAAAAATAATAATTCTAAGCTTTTGACCAAAAAAAGCTTGAAGATATTAGCATACTGAAGTCTAGTATTAGTATTCTTAACACGATCTGGAATAAATGAAAAAACTGATAAAGCTTTTCTCTTCTATTAGAGGACTGTTTGAAATTAGCATTTCTTTCAAGAGAAAAGGGTAGCTTATGATATGTTTTCAGATCTGATGGTAAAAAGTAAATGTCATAATAATAATGAATTATGAAAGACCAAATGCAAATATAGAATGCTTTAATAAGATCCAATTTAATAAAGTCTGTAAAAATAATGGACTTTTAATAACACAGGTCACAAAAGGCAAAACAGTGGAAATTCTGGGGACTAGCCACTGGTACTAGCTTATTAATTCTTAATTATGTTCATGAAAGGCAACTTAAATCGTGTGTTTTCTTATGCCTTATGATAATATTTTAGGTAACAACTCCTCTGAAATGCACGTTCTGGCTGATGAGCAAAGTCCTGTCGTCACATGCATGAAAAGGTAAATCTATTTGAAAAGATGAACGGCATTAAATTGTCATGTGCTCAGATGGATTTGATATCCAAATTCAAAACAGAATCAAATCTCTTAATTTTTAAAGCCAATATATTTTCTATCTATAGAAGTTCATCTCAAAAATTTAGTCTGAACCCTCCATAAAACCTGTGCTTTGATTACAGAAAGTAGGTCTTGTTAAGGCCTACTGGAACTACTAGGCAGAGTATCAAGACCAAGTTAGCATCACTGCAGCAAATTCACTGGGAAGCAGGTTTATGTACACATTTAGAGCAACAATAACCAGACCTCATGGCAATGATATGATAAGGCCTTAAGAAATCCATTGCTGGCCATGAAATAGTGACACTATGAAAATTCAAATCTTCATATTCCATAACTCTTACGGGATAAATAAATGGTGGTCAAGTAGCTTCCATACCAACTTTCACACCTACATGGCTTTAACTTTAACTCATTAATGGGGATGTGTCAATCAGAAAACTAAAAAATTAGAATCTCATTTTCTTTATGCTTCTTTTTTAAATACTTGAAGTCAGTCTTAACCTTGACCTAATCATTGGCAACCTCTTAAGATGTCAAAAAAAATAGTTGGAATGACATATTCTACAAAGGGTAATAATTCTTTCTTGGTTTCACATAAACAAATTAAGTGGATACCACACAGTAGATGCACATCACAGCACCAGTCTTAACAAATGATATTAAATAAAGAAAGCATAAAATGCCCAATTTAATTAAGTACTAAGTTTGACAGCTGATATCTCTGATATGTCATTTTGACACTTCTTGTTTTGATGTGTGTGTACTATGAAGATGGCAAAATTGTGGTAGGTAGTATACACACACCATGGAGTACTACTCAGCCATAAAAAATGGCGATCTGGTATCTTTTGTGACAATCTAGACCAGCAGTTCTCAACCTGTGGGTCACGATCCACAGGAACTGTATTAAAGGGCCGTAGCATTAGGAAGGTTGAGAACCACTGATCTAGTTGGAACTGGAAACCATTCTTCTAAGTGAAACATCACAAGAATGGAGAAACAAATAAATGCAGTCAATACCAAATTAGAAGTAAATGAACACTTAAGTGCACATGTGGAAGTAAATCTCAATGAAAAGCAAGCTGAGGGAGGGGGGAAAGAGAGGATGTGTAAATTCACACCTATTTGGTACAGTATAGTACAATCTGGGTGAAGGGTAACATTTACAACTTTGACTCAATCTATACAAAAACAAAGTACATAAACAAAACATCTGTATCTCCTTATTCTGGGGAAAAAAAGATGGCAAAATTGTCTTGATAGTTTTTACGTGCACACTTTAATTTACTATATTCAGCTTCTTGTTTGAGATGTAATAAACTAAACTTTTGATTTGAAATTGGACACTTCAGATTTAATGACCTAATACAAGATAGAAGTACCCCTCAAAAAAGGAAAGAAGGAAGAGAGAGAAAGGGAAAGCAAGCAAGCAAGCAAGCAAGCTGCATATAGTAGCTAATGTCTGTAAGCACTCTGGGAGGCCAAAGTGGAAGGAATGTTTGAGGCCAGGAGTTCAAGAGTTTGAGACTGACCTGAGCAACAGAGAGAGACCCACTTCCTAATAGATATAACACGATCTGGAATAAATGAAAATAAATGAAAATTTATTGAGAAAATTGAGAAAATTTTCCTAAAAAAAAAAATATATATATATAATATATATATATTTTAAATTAGCCAAATGGAGTGGTGCATGCCTGTAATCTCAGGTACTCAGGAGGCTAAAGCAGGAAGATTGCTTGAGCCCATGAGTTTGAGGTTGCCTGCAGTTAGCTATCATGATGCCACTGCTCTCTAGCCCTCTACCCTGGGTTAGCCTGGGTGACAGAGCAAGACCTTGTCAAGAAGGAAGGAAGGAAGGAAGGAAGGAAGGAAGGAAGGAAGGAAGGAAGGAAGGAAAGAAGGAAGGAAGGAAAGAAAAGAGCAGGTTTAGGCTCAGTGCATTTAAGAATTCCATTTCAAGACAACTTTGCCTGAGAATTGTGTATTTCCCAAATTTTTTTTTGTGAAAATGAACAAGAATAAAAAAAATTATGAAAATGTAGGTATTTTGTTGGGTGTAGAACAAGCATATTCAAGAGAGGTACAGTCTCTAAAGGTACATAACCATGCAATTAACTATAAAAAACAACAAAGTGATCAATTTTTTATCAGTTATTTGTAAATCACTTTTGTTTTTTAGAAGTAGTTGGGAATCATGCAGGATCACACAACCAGTTGACACAATTTCTTCTAATCAAAGAGACTATAACAATTTTAATTAATCTGATTAATCTTCCTAAAATTTGAATTATATCTGAGATTTTCAAATTGCAATTATTGAAAGTCTGCTGGGCCAATGGACAGTAGCAAATGGCAAAATTTCCACTTGTCAGTTCCTTCCATCATAAGTAACAAGAACTTGAGGTAACATTTCACTACAATATCCAATCTTTCTCATGGCTATGATGCTCTGTTTCTTTCTCCCAACATTATTCACAGCACAAGGTTACTGTTCATAACACACTACCAGCAGCAAAAAATTCAGTTTAAAACATTTGAAGACAAACAGATGTGGGAAAAACAAGTCACTTTAAGGGATAAAGTGTGGTTGTCTTAACTGTGGTATTTTCTTTCTTTTAAACAGGTAAAGGTATGCCAGTGTACCCAGTGGCAGGACCAAAGTTGTCAACCCAATTGCACTTGGCATTCGTGAAAATTAGATGTTGTGAAGAGACAGTTTCCGTAGTTATTGTACTCCTGTAATCTCAAGGCCAAAATGGGGAAGCAATGACAAACTATTCTGTAAAAGGGGAAATTGTTCTGTTTTAATAATAAAAGATCTGAATAAATCAACTTACCCATCATAGATCTATCTGAGGAGGGGAATAGCCAGTTGCTAAATCAACCCCCAAGACCAAATGCTAAAATAAAAAATTTGAAAAGACGAAGAATAGATGCCTTCACTAAGGGATAATATGAGGAAGAAAAGGAGAAGGAAGGGTTGAGAAAATGAATGAAAGAAAATCACAAATCAGGTATACTTTTATATTCACCAGTTCTTGCTATTAGAAAACTGGGAAGGTAAGACAAAATGGTTTTAATCTGAAGTCTGGACAGAAAAATAACAATATCTGATGTTTAGCATACATTAATCACCAGTAAAATTCTGAGTCTCTGAAGCTTAGATCTCTTCTATCTTGCTAATGGAAATCAGGGTTATTAATAAATCAGATATGGAAAAAAGTAACCTTCCTTTAATGCAAAACAGAATATAGTTTAGTTTCTTTAGATCTAAGTCATAATTATGTAACTCATTGACTTTTACTAAGCTGTACTCCAACGTAGAATTGTATTAAACCTAGCAATTTAGGGAGAAGGAGATGAAGTTCCACAAACACATACTGCCTACCTACTGCATACCAGGTCCTGTAAAATAAGTTACAGCTGATAGAAAATGGAGGCCACAAAACTGCCAACTACTTTATTTAAGGGTTCCTGATTATTACATTTTAATATCACTCCTGTAAGTTTAAAGGAGTCTCAGCCATAAAGTGGGAATAGCATTTACCTTTAGAACACTTGTCTTCTTAAAATTAGGTAAGATATAGAAAATACTTGGACTTGTGCCTAAAATATGGTAGCCCCTTAAAATTAATGACTATTTTAGCATTATTAAATACATAATGATATTTGACATTTTTACCATAATTTCTTTCAGGATTAAAATGATAGTTTATAAACCTACAGGTCAACACAGAGAGGTTTTTATTTTTTTTCTTTGCACAGTGAGATATACTATCAAAGAATTATTGATTAAACAAAAATTGTCAACATTTTCATTCAGAAAATAATGGGCAGGTATTGAGATTTAGAAAATAAGAAAACACAATTATAGATGCTGCAGCTATGCAATACTACAAAACTTTAAACATTTAAAAGTGAATACAAAAACTAAAGTCACTATTTTATTTTGAATATATTTATTTATATTTAATTATAATGTGGCGAAAGGTCAAAGGGAAAGCATACACAAGTGAAGCGGCAAAACATGAGGGGCATGCCTGGTTTATCACAATCTGCTCCCTCAGGAAGTACCATTGTCTTGACTTCTAACCCAGTCTCCTGAGAGCAAGAGAGATAACTCACTACCCCAAGAAGTGCTCTATGTGGCCCACAAAGGCAGAGCCCCTTGACCCAGATGCCTCCCATTAGGCTTTCCCTCTTAAAGGTTCTACCGCCCAACACTGTCCCACTGACATGAGGTTTGGTGGGGACACTCAAACTACATCACAGTCCTCTAAGTCTTTGGTTCAAACTGAATAAAAAGGTATGTTCAGAGGTCAGGCTGGTGGCTCACACCTATAATAGCCACCACGTTAAGAGGCTGAGATAGGAGTATCACTTGAGGCCAGGAGTTTAAGACTAGCTTAGGCAACATAGTGAGCTCACTTCTCTATACAAAGATAAAAAATTAGTTGAGTGTGGTGGTACATAACTGTAGTCCCAGCTATTCAGGAGGCTAAGGTGTGAGGATCACTTGAACCTAGGAGTTAGAGGCTGCAGTGAGCTACTATTGTGCTACTGCATGCCAGCCTGGGTGACAGAGCAAGATTCTATCTTACAAGTAAAATTAAAGACAAGTTCTTCAGCCCGTTTATCTCAGAGATTCTCATTCAATAGATGCTTGGTGAGGCCTCTAACCCCACCCCAGGTGATTCTGATGCAAGCGGTTAATGGCCAACTTTGAGAAACACTGCTTTCAGGATAGAAGACTGCTCTCCTTGCAAGGCTTTAAGCTAGTGGTTCTCAACCTGTGGGTTGTGACCCCTTTGGGGGTCGAATGATCCTTTCACAAGGGTTGCCTGAGACCACCCTGCATATCAGACATTTACATTACTATTCACAAGAGTAGCAAAATTACAGTTATGAAGTAGCAACAAAAATAATTTTATGGTTGGAGGTCACCACAACACAAGGAACTGTATTAAAGGGTTGCAGCATTAGGAAGGTTGAGAACCACTGCTTTAAGCTGTCTGTAAAGACAAGTTTTTAAGAAGTCATCCAAACAATGTTTTGTGCAATGGCAAATTCGCTGGATCAAGTGTTTAGTCTCCTGAAATGACTTGGCAAATATTAACTACTTGCTTCATTTGTATGGGTGAACTCCAATCTGATGTGGGACAAATAAATAAATATCTTAAAAGCCTGTGAGCTCTAGGTGATGAAGGAAAAGCCAAGCAGGGAAGGGGAGGCTGTAATAGAAAATAGAATGATAGGAAAAGTCTCACTGAAAAGTAGACATTTGATCAAAGACTCAAAAGAGGTAAAGAGGGAGGGGGAGGAGGGTGGAGGGAGGGGTATTGGTGGAATCACACCTACAGAGCATCTTACAAGGGTAAGGGTGAAACTCAGCAAATGTGAAATGTAAATGTCATGCCACGGTAACTAGGAAAATGCCAGGAAGGCTATGTTGACTATTGGAATGAAAATGTGTCAAATGGTCTATGAAGCTAGTGTATGATGCCCCATGATTATATCAATGTATGCAGCTATGATTTAATAATTTTAAAAAAATGGAATCAAATAAGAGATGAACGATATGAAGAATATAGAAAGGATATAGCAGAGCTGAAGGAACTGAAGCAGTCAATTAGGGAACTTAA
>CAUYPK010057475.1:0-102333 GCA_963574355.1 Loris lydekkerianus | reverse complement strand
TACTGGGACCTGATCAAACTAAAAAGCTTCTGCACAGCCAAGAACATAGTAAGTAAAGCAAGCAGACAGCCCTCAGAATGGGAGAAAATATTTGCAGGTTATACCTCCGATAAAGGTCTAATAACCAGAATCCACAGAGAACCCAAAAGTATTAGCAAGAAAAGAACACGTGATCCCTTCTCAGGGTGGACAAGGGACTTAAAGAGAAACTTCTCTAAAGAAAACAGATGCACGATCTACAAACACATGAAAAAAAGCTCATCATCCTTAATCATCAGAGAAATGCAAATCAAAACTACTTTGAGATATCACCTAACCCCAGTAAGAGTAGCCCACATAACAAAATCCCAAAACCAGAGATATTGGCGTAGATGTGGAGAAAAGGGCACACTTCTACACTGCTGGTGGGAATGCACACTAATACGTTCCTTATGAAAGGATCTTTGGAGAATATTTGGAAACCTAAAAATAGACCTGCCATTCGATCCTATAATTCCTTTCCTGGGTTTATACCCAGAAGACCAAAAATCACAATATAACAAAGACATCTGTACCAGAATGTTTATTGCAGCCCAATTTGTAATTGCTAAATCATGGAAGAAGCCCAAGTGCTCATCGACCCAAGAATGGAATAGCAAATGGTGGTACATGTATACCATTGAATATTATGCAACCTTAAAGAAAGATGGAGACTTTACCTCTTTCATGTCTACATGGGATGGAGCTGGAACATATTCTTCTTAGCAAAGTATCTCAGGAATGGAAGAAAAAGTACCATATATACTCGAGTATAAGCCGAGTTTTTTTGGCACAAAATTTGTGCTGAGTTCGGGTTTTTCGGCACAAATTTTGTGCCGCAAAAACTTGGCTTATACACGAGTATATACGGTATCCAATGTACTCAGCCCTACTATGAAGCTAAACTATAGCTTTCACATGAAGGTTATAACCCAACTATAGCACAAGACTATGAGGAAAGGGCCAAGGAAGGGGAGGGGGTGGGTGGTTCGAGTGGAGGGAGGATAATGGGTGGGGCCACACCTACGGTGCACCTTAGAATGGGTAAGGCGAAACTTACTAAAGGCAGAATACAAATGCCTACATACAGTAACTAAGAAAATGCCATAAAGGCTACGTTGAAGTTTGATGAGAATATTTCAGATTGTATATGAAACCAGCACATTGTACCCCTTGATTGCACTAATGTACACCGCTATGAGTTAAAAAGAAAAAAAAAAGAAAAAAAAAAAAATCACAGTTCAAACTCAAAAAAAAAAAAAATGACCTGAAGTTTACAAGTGAGAATTGTATGGTCAAGTTTAAATTAAATTTCCCATCTGAAAGAATAGTCAATGTGTAACATACCTTTCTTTCTTCTACAGCACATCTTTTATTCCTCTTAAACATCCATTTTGGAAGTTTCCGCTGCTGTGGAGCTGATTCCAATCTTTCTTCATTCATCTCCAAAATGCCCTAGTTGCAAAATCCAAAAACCAATGACTCTATGTGTAAATACAAAACAATGTTTTTTATTTATTTTGCAGTTTTTGGCAGGGGCTGGGTTTGAACCCACCACCTCCAGCATATCCGCCCTACTCCTTGGAGCCACAGGCATGGACCAATACAATTCTTCTTTTTGAAAGAAAACTCATAGCCCTGTGGAGATAACTGAAAAACTAAATATTCATATTTAAAGTTGTGGCATCTAAGCCTAAGTACAGGTTTACAAGAGCTGAAAACACAAAGAAAAACAAGGAGACAGAAGTAATAACTAAGCTTTTATTATTTTCTCCTTTTAAAAAACAAATCAGCCATTTTAATTAAGTTCTAAAAGTTTTAGCAGTTTCAAAATGCTATTATTCTATGACTAATCCTTATTATCAAAATCCTTACAAAGAATAACATTTATTTCATTAACAATGAAAATATTTGTGTGTATAAATTGTTAAATATATTCTGACATCTTTAATTTTCTGTATGATTATCATCTACCTAAGATCTAAGTAAACTCAATAAAACTGTTAGACTTATTCACAAGTCTACTTGAAGATTTAATTATGAAGACAGATAACAGCTCTTCTATATTAAAGAGTTTTCATTATGTTCTTGGCCTATGTGAACAAGTTTCCCTAATAATAAATTTCTTAAATTATTTTTTATTGATCTATGTACTACCTTTGAGGGCTCTCCTCAATGTAAACCAAAGTACAAATACTGTTTAAAGGAAACACAGTGAATAAGAGAACTGGAATATATTCTGTTTGTTAATGGTATAATAGACCCACAGTCTGTTTATTGTTTTTTGTTTGTTTGTTTTAGAGACAGTCTCACTTTGTCACCCTGGGTAGAGTGCTCTAGCGTCACAGCTCACAGCAACCTCCAGCTCTTGGGCTTAGCGATCCTCTTGCTTCAGCCCCCCCAGTAGCTGGGACTACAGGCACCCACCACAACATCCAGCTATATTTTGGACCCACACTCAGATATGACTCACATAAACTGAAGTAGCCTAAAGTTCTTAGTAAATTCCTCAAACCTCAATCTTAGTTCCTATTACTTCAAATTTCTCTTTCTTTTCTTTTTTTTCTTCTTCTATTTTTAGTGCAGAGTGAGTCTCACTCTTTCTTAGGCTAGTCTCAAACTTCTGAGCTCAAGCAATCCACCTACCTTGGTCTCCCAGAGTGCTAGGATTACAGGCGTGCCTGGTCCATATTTCAAATTTCTAATAAGGGGGTAGCAGTTGTGAAGATACCCCGAAGATTCTCATGATGAAACATGATGTTAAATAATCATAGCAACTATTTATGATTTAGGGATAGCTGATTATATTTGATATTTAGCAAAGTAAACTTTGAAGAATTCAAACAGTATCTGGCAAATATCCATTTTAGCTATTCATATTCCCAAGCATGAACCAAAACCTAAAAACATTAACAATTTATGGATCAAAAAACTTAAAAGATTACTTTACCAAATTTAAGTTGTCCATACAGACCAAACTCCATCACTCCCATGCATTAGAAAAGAAAGAGTTAATAGCTGGCCTGTAACTCACTCTTTTACTATTGGGGAAAGGAAAAAAACTTCAAACAGGGTTCCCAATAAACATACTAATGACCTCAAACCAGCTGGTAGCCTTGAAAACTCATTATCCAAAGAGAAAAATACCAAAGAATCCAAATCAAGAAAATGTGAGCAAGATATATAACTCAACTATTTAGATTATCATAATAAGCCTAGAAATACGGATTCATTAGTTTGTAGATGGTAAATACGTGGGTGGGGGATGGTCAAATAACCATCTAAGAAAATATAAAACAGAGGCGGCGCCTGTGACTCAGTGGATAGGGCACCGGCCCCATATACCAAAGGGTGGCAGGTTCAAACCGGGCACAGCCAAATTGCAACAAAAAAAATAGCCGGGCGTGTGGCAGGTGCCTGTAGTCCCAGCTACTGGGAGGCTGAGGAAAAGAATCACCTAAGCCCAGGAGTTGGAGGTTGCTGTGAGCTGTGTGATGCCATGGCACTCTATCGAGGGGGATAAAGTAAGACTCCGTCTCTACAGGAAAAAAGAAAAGAAAGTAAGAAAATATAAAACAGGCTTTCCAAAACCAAATAACTTTCCTTGTGCAACATTTTTGCACACACTGCCTAAAATTAATCTACTAATTCAAAGCCATAACATGTCCTAAGGTACATTTTTGGAACCTGTCTCTCACAGTTTGGGACTCCTCCAAAAAAAAAAAAAAAAAGAGTATTCCATCTATAGTTGGTGCTTGTTTGTATTCTTTGAATCATTCTCAAAATTTGCCATTGGGTAAGATCTATAATTCACTGAATCAGAACTGACATTATTAACTCTTGGGGTCGCCACATGCATTATAGGTAGTAAGATGAAACATGTAAAATATGTGTTATCAACTATATAAATCCTTGTATTACATGAATGTTACTAGTTATGAATAAATTTATATTTGCTACAAATTCAAAACTCTTGACAGAAGTTATTCCCAAATAGTATATGTGTATTTGTGTAAATATATATACCTATATACTCGAGTATAAGCCGAGTTTTTTCGGCACAAAATTTGTGCCAAGTTCAGGTTTTTCTGCACAAATTTTGTGCCGAAAAAAACTCGGCTTATACTCGAGTATATACAGTATGTGTGTTGTGTATGAAGGTCTAGACCAGGGGTGTCCTGCAGCCTTTGTGTGGACTTTTTTTGCTTTTCTGTGATGTTAGACATCACAGAAAGCATACACAGACCTTGTTTTTGCTAATCAGCTTTCATTAGTGTTTGTGTATTTACTGTGTGGCCCAACACAACTATTATTCTTCCAATGTGCAGCAGAGAAAAAGTAAGTTGGTCACCCAGGTCTACAGCAACATTTACTAAAATATTACCAGTTATCTCAGAATTGCAGACGGGTTTTTTGGTTGTTTTTTTTTTTTTTTTGAAACAGCGTCTCACTATGTTGCCCGTGGTAGAGTGCTGTCCTGTCACAGCTCACAGCAACCTCAAACTCTTGGGCTTAAGCAATTCTCTTGCCTCAGCCACCCAAGTAGCTGGGACTAATTGGGACCACCACAACACCGGCTATTTTTTTGTTGTAGCTGTCATTTTTGTTTAGTAGGCCCGGGCCAGGTTCGAACCTGCCAGCCCCAGTGTATGTGGCCAGCACCCTAACCACTGGACTATGGGCGCCGAGCCTGCAGCGGCTAGGTACTGCAGCGGTACTTTTCTCTACATTCCAACTTTTATATAAATAATTCCTTTCAGCAATCGGAGGGCAAAAGTACATCAATAAAAGGGGGAAATGGTTTTACAGTACAGGGTCAGACAGTAAATCTTCCAGGCTTCAGGAGCCAGATGGTCTCAGTCAAAACTACTCAACTTTGCCACAACAGCACAAAAGTCGTAGACAATATTTAAACAAATAAGCACAGCAATTTTAGAATAAAACTTTACCTACAGACAGTGAAAGCTGAATTTATACAAATTTCACACAATGTTATTCTTCTTTTGATTTTTCAACCAATTAAAACTGTAATAACCATTTAGCTCCTAGCATAAAAACAGCAAGTCAAATAGGGCACAGTGGCCCATCTGGTAACTCCTACTTATCTCCATAATACATTCATAAACTATCCAGTATGAATGCACCTTCCTGATAAAGCCTTTGTGATCAACTAGTTGTACAATGGTCCTCATGATAGGAGGTAGACCCACTGCACAGACTTGGTAATATTAGCCAATTACATGTTAAGAGATTATCTGTCAAAATCATGGAATTATGTTTACAAAGAAATTCATCTTAAGTGATTCTATTTGACAGCAGTGAAATATTAGGACAAGTCTGCTGAAGTCATTTTTAGTTCAAATCAAGAGAAATAACACCAGTAAGATTTAAGTTACAACAAATTAAGAATAATTAAGACCAATTACACTCCAAATTAGCTAAGAAGGAATAGTTTTTAATCACCTAACTTTTATTTATTTTTTTAATCACCTTTTAAGCCATACTTCGATGGAACAGAAATTCATCTCAATAGCACAGCATTTTTACACTTAAAACAGTGCCATCTTCTAGGTAACACTAGTCTCTTGAGGCCAATCTCAAGTGAAAGTTGGGTTTCAGTGGATGAGCTCAGAGATTTCTGTGTTCCTAAAACCTCTCACTAAGTGGTAACTGACTTGCCTAACTGCTTGGGGCTAAATTGAATAAAAAGCATCACAATCTTTTTAGAAAGTATTAAAAGAAATTGTTACCTTAAATGACATATATAAATAACTCAATTTCAAGTTCAAGAAAAAATTATTAGTAAAAAATTCAATGCTTACCTCTATTAGCCAGTTATATTGTTTAGTATGAATAAATTTCTACCTGCTATCTACAATGATTCAGTTCTATTTTGTTCAAATTATGTAAGGGCTAATCTGATAAAATACACTATTTTATAAATACTGATTATATACACAAAAAATGTTTACAATTATTCTAAAATGTTGCTAACAAAACATTATGAAAGAATAGTCAAAGTAATTAAGCCAGCAGTTCTCAACCTGTGGGTCACGACCACAGGAACCGTATTAAAGGGTTGCGCCATTAGGAAGGTTCAGAACCACTGAATTAGGCTATAATTTCAATTCCTCACTCTGGGGCTTTTATTTTTTTGAGACAGGAAACTCACTCTGTTCCCCAGGATGGAGTGCAGTAGCATAATCCCAGCTCACTAAAACCTCAAAGTCTTGGGCTCTAGCAATCCTCCTGCCTCAGCCTTCAGAGTAGCTAGGACTAAAGGTGCATTTCACCACATCCAGCTAATATTTTAAAAATTTTTTGTAGAAATGGGGTCTCATTATGTTGCCCAGGCTGGTCTCAAACTCCTGGCCTCAAGTGATCCTCCCACCTCAGGTTCACAAAGTGCTAGGATTACAGGCCTGAGCCATCATGCCTGACCCACTTTGGATATTTACGCAAATTTTACAAGTATCCACTGAGTGTCATAAGGCTTCTCCGGGGAATAAAGCTGTATTGTATCACCGCCACTGTGAACAAAGACAACTAACAACAAGCGTTAGCTAATTTAGCAAAAGTTAGCAGATTGCTCTAGTAATGAAAATTGAATTTTGAAAAAGCAAAGAAGCAGAGTAGAAAGAAACGGAATCAGAAAACCTAGGTTCCAATACTGCTTTGTGTCAAGAAAAAGTTTTCAAAACTTAGAAGACAGGGCAGCACCTGTGGCTCAAAAGAGTAGGGCGCTGGCCTCATATACCAGAGGTGGCAGGTTCAAGCCCAGCCCCGGCCAAAAAAAAACTTACAAGACAAAGAGAGGGTAGTATGTATGTCCAGTGTCATATAGGACCACAAACCCACCCAACCATTACAGTATTTCATTAAGGAATATACCTGTAGTTGACAATTTACTAATGATTTAAAAAAATTACACTCTATGATGTTCCATGTTAACTTATAAATTTTTGTCTAGTAAAGATGCAACTGAATTCTCTCCATGGAAACAGATTTCAAATTCAAGGGTTTCTGTTGTCCTATATATAAAACAGCTTTGTATCTAACCTAGCAGTCCTATTCTAAACTTCTTTCTTCAGCATCTGTATAATTGTTGTTACTCTTTGAACCAATATTTTACATCCTACAGGTTCCCTCATTAGTGAACTGCGTACATGTGACGTGTGTGTCTGTTTTAGTCTGTCTTTCTATGAGAATTTGTTCTCTAATTTTTTTGGAAAATTATACTTTGACACTTGGTTAATTAGTACCATGTGACTTATCAAACCAAGAAGGTCTGGCCCTCTGTCACTGTCAGCCAATATGCAGAGCTGGGGACAGGTCCACCAAACTTTGTCAGAAGGCCAGCAAGACTCTGACGAACAATAAGCATGGTCTCTCCAAGACTGTTCTGCCTCAGTTACAATTCTAACAACTTTTACAATGAAATACAAGGAAACCAACCTAGAAAATTTTAACTTTATCTGATAGGAAGTAACATCAAAGTAATCTCCATTCTAACAATGCAAAATGTTTAAACAACAGAAAGGTGATTTTTACTTTAACAAAATATCTAAGAGAAGGAAACCAGATTATCAAAGTAACCGTTCCCAATATCACAACCCTGTAAGGTGTTCAGGGAAGGCTGAGCAGACAGGGGGCGCTGTTCTACTTCAGCTTAACTTCTCAGACTCCATCTTGCAGGTGGCTCTTCTGCCTTCACGACCTTGGACAAGTCATTTAACCTTTCTAAATTTTCACTTCCTTGTCTATAAAATGGGATTATGTAGTCCCATAGTTATATTGCTTGTTTTGTGATATTATATTATTATTATTATAGCATGACTTCCCTGGTTGACTACAGGATTAACATGAAGATATGACAGATACGATGTCACTCACATCTTTTAAACTAATTATACTTGAATTAGAATGTTGGCAGAGTAGTGATAAGTCTTCTACAGCTGTTACACCCACAGTACACTGAGACCCCTTGAGAGGGCTTAAGAATCTACGGATAAAGATACCAAACCCATACAAATTAGACAAGATATGTAAATTTATCAACAGTTAATTAAGCACTTAGGTGCTTCATAAGTAGAATGTTCTTTTTTTTTTTTTTTTTTTTTTTTTGAGACGAGCCTCAAGCTCTCACCCTGGGTAGAGCGCTGTGGCCTCACAGCTCACAGCAACCTCCAACTCCTAGGCTTAAGTGATTCTCTTGTCTCAGCCTCCCAAGTAGCTGGGACCACAGGGGCCCACCACAACGCCTGGCTATTTTTGGGTTGTAGCTGCCACTGTTGTTTGGCAAGCGTGGGCTGGATTTCGAACCCGCCAGCTCTTGTGTATGTGGCTGGCGCCTTAGCTGCTTGAGCTACAGGTGCCAAGCAGAGAATGTTCTTTTAAATGATAAATTCAAATGGAGAAGATAAAATGAATTCATAGGTCCTAACCCAAGGTCCTAACTCAAGGTCCTGACCCAAGGAGTATTAAATTTCAACATTCATCTATTTTCTTTCTCCTTAACTATACTACACAAACTATTTAGGAAGTTTCCAACTATAATCTAAATGACAATAGAATATTCATTATTCATCCAACTTGTCATATGTGTAGAAAAGAATACAGAAAAAGAACTTCGATAACTGATAAGTTACAAGACAGAATAAGTGTTTTTCAAAAACTCTAACAGAAAGATTATAAAACCAAATCAGAGGCTGGGCATGGTGGCTCATACCTATAATCCTAGCACTCTGGAAGTCCAAGGCAGGTGGATTACGTGACCTCATGGATTGAGGTCCAAAAGCAAGACCCCTTTAAAAAAAAAAAAAAGCAAGACCCAGTCTCTACAAAAAATAGAAAAACCGCAGCAAGAGGATCACTTGAGCCCAAAGAATTGGAGGTTGCTGTGAGCTATGATGCTACAGCACTCTACCCAGGGCAACTGCTTGAGACTCTGTCTCAAAAAAAAAAAAAAAAATTCAGCTTAAATCTTTCAGCAATTCAGTTTGGTTATCAATGCCTTAACTTTGGTTAGACTCTGGGTTTCACCAATAAGTATGCTATTTTTACTGAATGGCTGCCGAGTAATCAACGATTCAATTAACTTTAAAAGTTCTGGCATTGATTTCTTTTAATTTATTATATTACATATTTTCTGAAAATACGACCTTGCACATTGTTTATTTACATATATCAATATACTAGCAACTAGTTTATATACAGAGATACACACACACATATAGAAACATGTATAACATACATTTTAGAAGACATGATTTACACGGTATTCTCCTATAAGATTTTTGAAATTTCCTTCCTCCAGTTCCCTACGAACCAACAGGAAAAAGGGGTGAGGAAAACAGACAGGAACCAAGAAATCCATGACAAAGCCTTCATTAAGTAATTAAAGAGGATTTCAAAAGGCCTGCCTGAGCCAAAACAAGACACCCCCACCTCTAAAAATAGCCAGGCATTGTGGTGGGTGCCTATAGTCCCAGATACTTGGGAGGCTGAGGCAAGAGAATCACTTGAGCCCAAGAGTTTGAAGTTGCTGTGAGCTGTGACGCCATAACATTCTACTGAGGGCAACAAAGTGAAACTCTATCTCAAAAAAAAAAAAAAAAAAAAAAAGTCTTTCAAGACTTTATTACTCAATTACTAGATTTTTACTAATCTTAATTTCCCTCCAAATAGCCCAAACAAACAAACCAGAAAAGCTAACTGCAATCACCTGGTAACATTTGATTTCGCTACAGTAAGTCAACGTAATTTTAAAAAGTAGTAGGATATTTTTGAGAGACGTATTTCTTTATTGCTACCTAACATATTTTCCTGCCAAATATCATATAAAGTACAATTCTGTATTACTAAAAGCATGTGGAATAAAGTGTAAATGGAACCAATCAAATAAACACAATAAAATGCCATTAATTTCAGCTAACAACAGGGGAAAAGGATAAAACCCTCTCTTTCTGCTGTGTCACCGTGAGAAGCAGCGCTGCCCATAAACCAGAAAGATGACTTGACCTGAATCCATGGCACAGTGGATTTATAACTGGATTTCACTATCCAACTGAATAATTCATAATGTTAATGAATTTCCTCTGTTCTGTAAGTAGCTATAGCCAGTCAGCTGAAATCAACCATTATAAACTGGGAAACTACAGAGAAAGTTTTCAAGTAAGTCAATTTAAAACTTGCTTAGGTTATTTTTCTTTTCATATTTATTATCATTACTTCTTATGGCCTGAGATGAAATTTTATAGGACTCATTATTAAGTGAATGTTGACTGTTGCCTAGCCAGCATCCTTTGAACCCTGGACCCTTTTTACAGTACCAATAAATTTAACTCAGATAATGATCAGTTACCCATAAAGCCAACGTGTTTTAAGAAATCTGCCCCACTCCCAGCTCCCATAGGAGACCCACTGGCCTACAGGTAATCCCATTCTTCTTACCAGAAGCATGATTCAGAAACTCAGGCCTAACTCAAAGCATACCTCTGGGTTTGGTTTAAGAATAAAATATATACCTTAATTCAGGCCAATGAGACACAGAGGGCATTTTTTGGAGAATTTCAGAGAATAACACTGTCTTATGCCTACTACTTGAAAATGTGAAACCCAGATCTTCTACAGCCATTTTGCCACCATGATGAAAGCTTAAGGACAAAAACCAACATAGGTACAAAGTCAACACACAAAAGGCAGCAAAACTGAGAAATGGAGCCACAGTCATTGAACTAAAGCAGTCCTCAACTAATCCCTAGCCCAGCCTTTGCGTTAAATTTTTGTAATAAATTTCCTTATTTTTTAATCCTATATGAATCAAGTTTTCTATACTTGTATTCAACTGTTACACAAATATAACTGAAAATAAAATTATTTAGTCAATCCTTGTTTTAAAAAAAATAACTTACATAAATAAAAACAATTTGGAGAAACTAGCCACTACCAAAAGCTTCATGACTTCATAAATAGAGAATTCCAAAACTTTTTAAATCAAAATAACATTCAGCAGCAACGTAACAGAAAATTACAACTTAAGTAATTTGGTGATCTTTACAATGTAAAGCATTGGGTTGAAATTCAGCTTTGCCAGGTAGAAAGAACAATATGTAAAATTTACAATAAAGCCAAATTAAGTGTGGGAAGCAGCAGCAAAGATAAAAATAGATACCAGCTTAAGAAGAAACTAGAAAATTAACACACTTTTTTTTTTTTTTTTTTGCAGTTTTTGGCCAGGGCTGGGTTTGAACACACCACCTCTGGTATATGGGGCCAGTGCACAGGCACCGCCCTGACACACAATTCTTTAAGCAACTACATATTTATGTTGGTGGAAAAGAAGCCACACTCTGTAAAATAACTTAAAGAAGTTTATTCTGAGCCAAATTTAAGGAGCATGAACTGGAGCCACATCCAAGAGCCCTGAGCACATGGACTTGCAGTGGTGGGATTATAGTTTGGTTTTATACATTTTAGGGAGACAGAAACTACAGGTGAGGTCAAAATCAATACATGGGAAACAAGGGTTTGTCCCAAAAAGGTGAGATATCTGCAAGGGGGGGCTTACAGATTATAAGTGTATTTAAAGGTTCTTTAGCTGACAGTTGGCTGAATTAGGCTTTGTCTAAAAGACCAGGAGTCAGCGAAAAGGATGAGTTAATACAAGGGTCTGTTCATTAGAGACAAACCAAAGAATGTATGTCCAGACTCAAGTGGTCTGTCATATACATTGAGAATCTGCAGATATGTCTTGCATAGCCTCAGGCCTGTTAATGAGCCACAGAGGACATCTCTAGGAAGGGGAGGGGACATAATGAAGCATGTCTGATCTCTTGCTCAAGGCTATCAACTCAGTTTTAGGGATCCCCTAGGCCAAGACAGGGCCCAGTCAGTCAGCCTCTTGGTGGGAGCCTTAAGATTTTATTTTAGTTCACATTTACCTAACACAATTCTTACACAAGGTTTGTTTGTTTGTTGGAGACAAGAGTCTCAATGTTGTCACCCCTGCTAGAGTGACATGATGCTCACAGCAACCTCAAACTCTTAGACTCAAGTAGTTCTCTTGACTCAGCCTCCCAAGTAGGTAGGACTACAGGAGCCCGGCACAATGGCCAGCTATTTTTTGAGACAGAGTCTCTCTCGCTCTTGCTCAGGCTGGTCTCAAACTCTGAGCTCAGGCAATCCACCTGCCTCGGCTTCCCAGAGTGCTAGGATTACAGGCGTGAGCCACTACGCCTGGCCTCTTATACAAGAAGTTTGATATAATCTCATCAGACAGGTAAGTTTATATAATATGAATTTTTTTAATCAAGTTTTATGATTATGTACTTTCTGGAAGAAAAAAGTTATCTTCCAGTCCAAAGATTTTTCTACTGTACTTTAGCAACTCAGTTTTATGAATAAACAGCAAAAGCAGGTCATCTACCAATGGGTGATATCCCATCAAAACTTCTAGGAGGAGCTACAAACCTTTGGCATTTTCTCTGATAGCTTCTATTGTTACCAGCATTTTTCTCTCTGTGGCAGGTCCTTGGTCTGGAAATTCAAGAATGAAACCCCAGACCATGGGATTAAGTGACAAAGTTTATTTACAGAGAAAGACGTAGAAAATAAGGGTAACAAAGCCTCCAGGAACAGAGGGGGGATTCCCAAGTGGGAAAACCCACATGGGTCTTTTGTCTAAGGGTTCACGTACGGCCTGCCAGAAGAGGGGCCTTGGGAATGTATTGTACACTTGGCAGGGAGTGGGAAGACAGAAAACATGTCTTGATTAGTGAATGAATGTGTCAGCAAAGAATGCAGTTCTCCATAGTTCCCGTCCCAGGCAAAGCAGCAGGGTGCATGCTTTCCACCACAGGAGGGGCCACCCAGATGAGACACTGGTCATGTAGCTTTTCTTCCACCCTGTTTGCCTCCAGAGAGTGCAGTCTGAAAAGTATGTTTGCCTGGACCTAGAAAATGGGGGTTCCTGTCTAGCCCTGAATAGGGAAACCCTGTATCACTAGTATTCCAGCCACAGACTAGGAAGACCATAGCTCTATCTTCTTGGCTTCAAAGAGAGCTAAAAGAAGGTGAATCTCTATTGTCCCCCGAAGACCTAGCCTAAAACAGTAACAGTACAAGGCACCATTAAAATGCAGAGACAAGAACAGCTACGTGAGAAAGCAAGCCTTGAAGCAGGCTTGGGTGGGCAACTCACCATTCCACTGATCTTTTTGGAAAACATGAAATTATTCTAATTTCTTATTACCCCAAGAAAAAAATTATTGAAAAACTACCCTCCTTCTTAATCTTCTCTTTTAGTATTTTATCAAAGAGAAAACAGATCACTTTTAAAAGAGTTGATTCCTATAACTAACCAGTTTTTACAAAAGATAAGCTTAACTTTTATCAAAGCTCTACACTCTTCTAAAAAAATTTTTTTTTCTTTAGTATCTCTTTGAGGGCAGGAAATTTTCCCTATTTGTTTAACAGAAGCAAACAAGGTGAGTGACCAGATTCAACATAAGCTTACCCAAATTAAGTACTTTTCTAAATATGAGCAAAAATCAAATTATATCCAAAATCTATAATGGCAATCTACCTGTGAATAAGCCCATTTTAAAGACAACTAGAAAATTTTATTAAGACATCCAAAAGGGCTAAATAAATGTAAAAGAAAATAAAAATCTCAGGGACCACCCTTGCAACTACCTAGCAAAAGACAAGGTAAAGGCCTCCAGCATCTCTGAAGAACTGGCCCCCCAGATCATTCCCTCAGGAAATCACCTTCTGGCCTCCCATAAGCAAGGACATGCAAATTGTAATTGAATCTAGGCCTCTAGATTCTAAAAGTAAAGTCTAGCTCCCAAAGCCAAAGTCTGTTCAATTCCACATTAATAAGAAATTACAAGTTTTTCTTCATAGGTCAGCAAAACCAGGAAAGGATCAGACATACTTCCACCTACCCAGGGATATCTATAACTGATGCTTCCTTCACTCCCTTTTTCTGTTCTACCATTCTTGCTTTATCTTAATGTAAAAAGTAGATTTTCATGGGTCTGGTGAGAACCTAACTACTTTGGCCCCTGCCTTCTTTTCTCTTTGTATGCCGTATCCCCCCTTAAACACTGAAACTTTCAAATTCCCCTTCAGAAAACAGCCACAGGTTTGTCTGCAGTTTGTGTTTTTCCTGACAGCATCTTCAACTTTGACTTAATAATCCTCCATTGATTGAGAGCTTTGCCTCAGTCACTTATTTTGGGTCAACAATAAGACACACTGAGTTCCCGGACAGCTAGACTCAAAGCTGTAAATATATTAATTAAATCAATACATTCAAGAAGCAATACCAAGAAAAAGTATCAGCAGAATTTTTCATCAAACCACAGAAGTTTTTATTAAAGTTCACTTCAAAGAGAAAATGTTCAAGAGCAGTAAATATGAAAAATAAGACCAGTAAGGGGAAACTCGCCTCATTAAATATAAAACAGTATATAACTACAGTAATTAAAATAGTGTGGAAATGGTGTAAAAATACAGAAATAAATCAACATTATAAAACATACCGTGTCCAATCCTATATGTAGAAAACACAAGACTCCATTAAAAAAAACAGAATAAGGCCAGGCATGGTGGCTCATGCTTGTAATCCTACTACTCTCTGAGGCTGACGCAGGTGGATTGCTTGAGCTCAGGAGTTAAGTGACCAACAAGAGCGAGACCTCGTCTCTATTAAAAAAATAGAAAAACTAGCTGGGTGTCTTGGTGGGCACCTATAGTCCCAGCTACACAGGTGGCTGAGGCAAGAGGATTGCTTCAGCCCAAGAGTTTGAAGTTGCTGTGAGCTCTTATGATGCCACAGCACTGTACCCAGGGTGACACAGTAAGACTCTGCCTCCAAAAACAAACAAAACCCAGAATATATTAATTCAGTAAAGTAGCAAAATACAAACTCACCACCCAAAAACCATTTGCATTTCTCTGTATGGATAACGATTTGTGTTAGGTAGGGAGGAGGAGGAGGGAAGAGGAACAGATGACAGAACTAGGGGGATTCTGGAGGAACAGATGTTTAGTCTATGATAACCAGAAAGAGGTAGAGAAACCACAAAGTGGAGGTATGATCAAGGGGCTTTCTAGAACACACGCAGGAGGTATTCTGATTGTCCTTTAACTAGCCCAGCGTTCATTACCATGCATTTTGGGAGCAGAGGTCAGTGAGTTTTCATGGACAATTCTGAGGACCCATGCACACTGACTAAGGAAGTTTGTAAGGAAACCTGTCAATTACCGGGGGTAGGAATTGGAAATACCACCTAAAAGGCAGCCTCAGGAAGCATCTAAAAAAAAAAAAAAAAAAAATCACATGTGTTAGGAACCTGAGGTCCTTTTCCACTGAGGAGATAGACACGTGAACATACTGTGCCTAGTAAATCTTGGTGTTTGGCTTGCTAGCCTGTTTGGCCTGCTCATTTATTCCATCAACTCAGTCCTAGTCACCATCCTTCAGTATTGGGGTTAGAACGAGGAAATAAACCTGACGATATATCCAAAAAAATAAACCACAGGATCAATCCCATTTACAATGTCATCAAAAAGGATAAAATACTTAACATGAATTTAATCACAAAAAGTGAAAGATTTGTACACTGAAAAACTGATAAAAGAAACTGAAGACACAAACAGAAAGATGTAACTTATTCTTGATTAAAAGAGTTAATATTGTTAAAAATCTCCATACTACCCAAAACAATATATAGATTTGATACAATCCTTATCAAAATCCCAATGACAACTCTTCACAGAAATGGACAATTCTAAAATTTATATAGAACCACAAAAGATCCCAAATATTCAAAACAATCTTGAAAAAGAAAAACTCAGAGGCATCACACTTCTTGGTTTCAAAGTATATTACAAAGCTATAATAACCAAAACAGTACAGTACTGGCATTAAAAACAGACACAGAGAATGGAACAGAATAGAGAGCCCAGAAATAAACAAAAGCACATACAGGCAACTACTTTTCAACAAGGCCACCCAGAAGACAAAATAGTCTCTTCAAGAAGAGAAACACAGGAGCTCACTCAATAGTCTGCAAAAAAAAAAAAAAAAACAGACATACAGACCAAAGGAACACATAGAGAACCAAGAAATAAACTGACACATTTGACAAGAGTCCCACAACCACACAATGGAGAATAAATAGTCTCTGGACCCATATCGTACACCATACACAAAAATCAATTCAAAATCGATGAAAGATTTAAATTTAAGACCAGAAACTGTAAAACTACTAGAAGAAAATACAGTAGAATCTCCATAGTTGACCACCTCCCTCAATGACCACCTCCTTAAGCTGACATCAGATACGACATGCACCACAGAGGCCTAGTTCCTTATGTTGACCATCTCCACATGTTGACCAGTTTGTTACAGTCCTTGGTCAACTTATAGGGGATCTATTGTAGAGGAGAAAGGTTCTTGACATTGGTCTTGGCAAAGATTTTGAAGTCTTAACACCAAAGGCACAGGTACAAAGCAAAAATGGACAAGTGAGATTCCACCAAATTAAAAAGTTTCTACACATAAAAGGAAAGAGATAATCAACAAAGTGAAAAGGCAACCTACAGAAAAAAATATTTGCTAACTATATATCTGATAAGGAGTTAATAGCCAAAACATGTAAGGAACTTAGAAAACTCAATAGCAAAAAAAAAAAAATTAACAAATGGGCAAAAGACCTAAATAGACATTTTCAAAAAAACATGTACAAATGGCCAACAGTTACATGAACAGGTGCTCAACATTAGTAATCACCAGGGAAACACATAGCAAAACTACAATGAGACAGCATCTCACACCTGTTAGGATGGCCATTAACAAAAAAAAAAAGTTAACAAGCTTTGGCAAGGATGTAAAACCAGACCCCTGCCTCACATGTCCCACAACAGATAAATGCATAAAGAAAATGTGGAATATTACTCAGCCATAAAAAATTCTATCATTTGCTGCAACAGAGATGAAACTGCATGACATTACATTAAGTAAAATAAGCCAGGCACAAAAACACAAATATTGCATGCTCTTTTTCATATGTGTGAGCTACTCATAATTGATTTCATTGAGGTAGTAAGTAGAATGTTGGTTATTCAAATCTAGGATGGACAGGGATAGTGATAAAGAGATTGGTTAACAGGGAGAAAAAGTTAAATAGAAGGAATAAGTTGTAGTGTTTGACAGAAACTATACAGTAAACTCCCCATTATCTGGAAGTCAAGCATACAACCCACCAAAAAAAAAAAAAAAATCCGACTTTAAACTTGGTGATGCTGTCAGTAAGCCTACCACTTCCTATGTCACTCCCTGGCTCCTGGGTGCTCTCTGTAATAGTTCGTTTTGTTTTGTTTTATATTTGAGACAGAGTCTCACTCTGTTGCCCTGGGTAGAATGCTGTGACATCATCATAGCTCAAAGCAACCTCAAACTCTTGGGCTCAAGCAATCCTCTTGCCTCAAGCCCCCGAGTAGCTGGGACTACAGGCACCCACCACCATGCCTGGCTAGTTTTTTCTATTTTTGGTAGAGATGGAGTCTTGCTCTTACTCAGGCTGATCCGGAACTAGTGTGCTCAATCAATCCACCCACCTCAGCCTCCCAGAGTGCTAGGAATACAGGTGTGAGCCACCACACGGCCTCTCTGTAACAGTTTTAAAATATGGTAGTGAAGTTGAAAAGTTTATTGACTGCCATTAAACGAAAATTGTACACTGCGTTTACAAAGCTATTTTATAATATAGTAAAACTGTGTTACACTAAATGAAGTTGGTCTTTACTTGCTTTGAATTAGTGTATTTCATTATTAAGTCAATGAAGAGTTTATGGTATGATATAGTATGGAGTATAGAATTAGGCTAATTTTTAATAGTAACTCTCAACAGAAAACTACATTTATCCGGAATCTACCCATGGGTGCTGGATAAAAAGGAGATGACTGTGTATAGAATCAGAAAGTATAATAGATAAGTGGCAGGGGGTTGGGTACTAAATGTTATGGAGTTTTTTTTATTGGGTGATAAAAACGTTCTAAAACTGTGATGATGGTTGCACAACTTTGTGAACAAACTAAAACCTATAGAATTGTACACTTCAAATGAGTGAATGTATGGTATGTGAATTATATCTCAATAAAGTTGCTTTTAGAAAAATTATGCTGGATGAAATTTGCCAAATACAAAAAATGTAAATATATGATTCCACTTACATAAAATATCTAGAATAAGTAAATTTATAGAGAAAGAATGTATATTTGAGGTGGCTAAAGGCTGGGTGGAAGAGGCAACTGGCAGTTTGCAAAACGGTTAAAATTTCCATTTAAAGTAACGAAAAAGTTTTGGCAATAATAGTGATGATTCCTTAGCACACTGAATGTAATTAACATAAATGAACTGTACACATTTTTTTTTCTTTCAAATTAATGTGAGGGCATAATTAGGTTACAACATTTGCATTTGTTAGATGACTTCTGGTAGTTGTGTCCTGCCCCCAGGTGTACCACATACCCTTACACTGTGCACATTAAGTGGAAGCATACCAATCTCCCTCCCTTACCTCTCCTTCCTTTCCTCTCCCCCCATCTTGAATTAAATTGAGTTTTTCTCTCCTGTGGGCGGTGTTTTAGATCCTCTACTGGCCTCATATAAGTACTGAATACACTGGATACTTGCTTTTCCATTCTTATGATCTGTACACTTAAAAATGGTTGGGGTGGCAAATTTTATGATAGGTGTATTTTACCACAATTTTTTTTAAAAAGATAATTTAGATCACACAGTTTCTGTAACTCAATAGCTTCCTCTTTCCCTCAAAATGAAAGCACAAATTTTCAAAATGGCCCAGGGTCCTCACACAATCTGCCCCTGCCCTTTCCAGTCTGACCTAACCTACCCTCTCACCCTGCTCTAGATTACTTGTCTCCTAGGCTGCTCTTTGAATACAACCAAGCATGCTCCTTTGCGCTTTCTTTGCTCCTAGTTAGCACAAGGTTCTCTCTCCCACTTCCTTCAGTTCTTTACTTAAAAAATTACCTTCTCAAGGTGGGCGCGGTGGCTCACGCCTATAATCCTAACACTATGGAGGTCGAGGGTGGCAATGGAATAGAAAAAGCCCAGGCCATGTCACGTCCCCTTGAGCTAAATAATTATGTCTTTTAGCCACCTACTATGTAGGCTCTAGCTGACACCAAGTAACTTCATCTTTGCAAACCAATTAGAATTCCTGACCAATACTTTATATCAGCCCCATTCCTGGTTCCCTCTGCCTTTAAAAAGCTGCTTATAGGCTCGGAGCCTGTGGCTCAAGCGGCTAAGGCGCCAGCCACATACACAAGAGCTGGTGGGTTCGAATCCAGCCCGGGCCCGCCAAACAATGACGGCTACAACCAAAAAAATAGCCGGGCGTTGTGGTGGGCACCTGTAGTCCCAGCTACTTGGGAGGCGGAGGCAGGAGAATCGCTCGAGCCCAGGAGTTGGAGGTTGCTGTGAGCTGTGATGCCACGGCACTCTACCCAGGGCGACAGCTTGAGGCTCTGTCTCAAAAAAAAAAGAAAGAAAGAAAGAAAGAAAACCTCCTTATAAATAAGGCCCAAGGGGTACTCCCCAAGGCAAGCGGGAAGTGAGTCCCAAGCAGCTGTCCTCATTCAAGTTAACTGCTATATTTAGTACCCCAGCCTCTTCGTTTTAGGTAAACACCACTATTCAATGACTTCAAGATCTGAACTTTCCTATCTCAACCTCCAATCTGTAAAAATGAACAGACCACAGAATATAACGCCTGAAGTACTGACTTCCACTCCTAAATTAGCATCCTAAGAGTCTTATTACTCTATTCCACAGCGAGTAGTATTTTTACTTATGCAACCTACCCATAGAGCTCAGATTCAACGAGACAGGGGCAAAAACCATTAAGGATTGAACTTTGAGAACTCAAAAACCAGCATAACTTGCTAAATCATAGCTATCGGGCTACTTCCCTCGACTGTGTAGTGTAAACAAGGAGTGGCGCAATTTGTGCAAGAGTCGAGGCCGAACAATAAGAATAGCAATACTTAAGGGCACGAAGGACACCCCACCCGTCCCCCTTTTTGATTGGAAGAAGCTCCCGTTCAGCTGGTGGTGCTCGAAAGGGGGGGGTGGGTAAGGGAATGTCCGTTTCTAGGGACTATCCCAAACTCAGCCCAGGGGCCTCCGCCGGCCTAAGCACCTACGCGTGACGGAGAAGGGCGCTGAACTGCGGACACAAGAGTGGGGAGGACACGTTACCCTGAGAAGAGACAATTCAACGGGTCTTCTCGTTCAGCCGGACGACTTGAGGAGCGCCACGACAGCAGGGCCTGCAACCCAGGCAACCAGGCCAGGCGCCAAAGCAATAAACGTTATCACCCCGCTGCAGAGAACAAGCTAGGGCGACGCCGAAGTACACCGTATGCATGAGCCCGGGAACCCTAACCTTCCCCGGCCCACCTCGGCGACTTCCACGCGGCTCCGCAGCCCTCCCACCTCAGCCCGGCCCGCTGCGACCGGCGCGCCTGCGCAGAACCTCTAGCGGGCGCTGAGCACTATGGGAAATGTAGTCCCTGTGCAGGTGTCGGAGGACAGCCGGAGTCCCACATTCCGACCGAATCTGGAGAAGTCAGAACGCTCCCGCCGTCCGTTCCTTCTTCCTGTCTTCACACCTGTCCGGCCGCCTCGCGCTTGCGCTCCATCCCCGCGCTGGGCTTCCGTCAGGGCTCGCGCCGAGGGAGAGCGCGAGACCCCCTCCAGCGGGCTGTGCTGGGGTAGGCGGGGTTCGCCGCCCGCCCCCCGCCGTCACCTTCCCCGCCTCCCGCTTCCCCTCCCCTCCCGGCGGGTGTCGGGCCGGCGTCCGAGTTAAGGCGTCGGCCCCCGCAGCGGCCGCAGGCGGGGCGGCGGCGGTGGGCGCCGCAGGCGATGCCCCTGCCCGGCTGCTCCGGCGGGGGGCAGTGCGAGCGGCGGCGGCGGCGGCGGCGGCGGCGGCGGCAGGGGAGGAGGCGGGGGGCGGCGGCTGCGGCAGAGGGGCCGAGAGCTGGCGGCGGTGGCGGTGGTCGTGAAGGGCATCGGCGGCGGCCGTGATGGCAGAGATGATGTGAGTGCCTGCTGGCTGGGGGCCGGGGGCTGCGAGCCCGCGGCGTGCGGTAGCGGGAGGCCGGGGGCGGCGGAGGGATGCTGTGAGCGCGCTGCAGAGCCGGGAGCCGCCGCTGACGACGACCGTCCGGCTGAGGCTGGAGCCGGCGCTGCGGCGGCCGGCGCCGTGGGATCCGGGCCCGGCGTGGGGGTCCCGGGCGGCGGCGGGGACGGCGCAGGCCGAGGGGCGTCTGCGATTGTTCTCAACACCCCTCCCCCACCCCACCCCGTGTGTCTGTTTGTCACTTGCAGCTGAAGATGGAAAGAGCCAGGCGAAGGGGAGGAGGCGGCGGCGGCCGCGGCCGCGGAGGCAAAAATGTGGGGGGCTCTGGCCTAAGCAAGAGTAGACTCTATCCCCCGGCCCAGCACTCCCACTACCCCCACTACGCGGCTTCAGCCACCCCTAATCAGGCCGGGGGCGCAGCCGAAATCCAGGAGCTGGCCTCCAAACGAGTGGACATCCAGAAAAAGAGGTTTTACCTAGACGTGAAGCAAAGCTCCAGGGGCCGGTTCCTGAAGATAGCCGAAGTCTGGATAGGGAGAGGCCGGCAGGACAACATCAGAAAGAGTAAGCTGACCCTCTCCCTGTCGGTGGCAGCTGAGCTGAAGGACTGTCTAGGGGACTTTATCGAGCACTACGCCCACCTGGGCCTCAAAGGCCACCGGCAAGAGCATGGCCACAGCAAAGAGCAAAGCTCCCGAAGGAGACAGAAGCACTCTGCACCCTCCCCTCCAGTCTCGGTGGGGTCCGAAGAGCATCCTCACAGTGTGCTCAAGACAGACTATATAGAGAGGGACAACAGAAAATATTACCTAGACCTAAAGGAAAATCAGCGGGGTCGCTTCCTGAGGATTAGACAAACCATGATGCGGGGGACTGGCATGATAGGCTATTTTGGCCACAGTCTGGGCCAAGAACAGACTATTGTCCTCCCAGCACAAGGAATGATTGAGTTTCGTGATGCCTTGGTTCAGCTGATTGAAGACTATGGCGAAGGGGACATTGAAGAACGTAGAGGTGGAGATGATGACCCGCCTGAGCTCCCCGAGGGGACTTCATTCAGAGTGGACAATAAAAGGTTCTACTTTGATGTGGGCTCTAATAAATATGGAATATTCCTGAAGGTAAGTGAGGTGAGACCACCTTACCGTAATACTATTACTGTTCCGTTCAAAGCTTGGACAAGGTTTGGGGAGAATTTTATCAAGTATGAAGAAGAGATGAGGAAAATTTGCAACAGCCATAAAGAAAAGAGAATGGATGGCAGAAGGGCCAGTGGTGAAGAACAAGAATGCCTCGACTAGAGTGAAATTGAACTCCAACAGGCAAAATTTAAAATGACCCATAATCATATGAAGAAGTTTTTCCTCTTTTTTTTTTGGCCCTTTGTTATTAGTAATACCTCTAAAATCAGAAGTCTGATTTTCAATGTTATGTTACACATAGATCCCTATAATGCTTATGGGAATTCCAACCTTCCCAGAGCTAACTAGTTTAGCTGCTTCAACTGCTCCAGACTATTGAAGTATGCAAATCAGCACAAAATGTGACATTCTGACATTCTAAATACCATAACTAAGATTTACATTGCACTATGACATAATCCTAAAAAAGGATACATATACTTAAGTGAAAGTGTGAATTTCTATTTAATAAGTTCCCCCAAAAGCATTTCATTCCTATGTCATTAAAAGCTGCTAAGCTTACCTGTAGGACAGTTACCACAGAAACAGAAATTGACCTCAAGTATATATAAATATATTTATTTATAAAAGTACAAATAGAAAAATATCACCTATTGGATAACTGAATATTAAACGATATCATTAATGGATTAAATCTTATCTAATTAAACCTTAAAAATACAGTGTCATAATATTTCTTAAGAGTTACTATAGTATTCTATAATTTCAAATTTTGTGGTAACCCTACAGTTTTTAGTTGCCATATCAAAGCCTTGGAAGAATTTTAATTGGTTATTCTAAGCTATTTACAATCCCATCTTCAGCTGTTTATTGTATCATATATTTTTATGGATTTTCCAAAGTTTCAGGAATTACTTTTATGTCACTATTGAGTGGGAGGCGTCATCCAATGGCTTTGCTATGGAAATCTTGGTGTTTTAGCTTTTCATGCTAATTTGAAGATTATGAGGTTTTTTTCCCAAAAATCTATCTTTGACTCAAGGTGTTATATTTTATGCTTCTTCTTTAACACTTTCTCAGAGGGGTTGGTGCACCAGTTAACTGATATAAAAATACATCTGTAATAATATATTTTAGTAGCACTTTTGCAATTGCTATCCTTAAAACTATGTCAGTACTTCCAATATAAGCCTGACTTTTACAGATGTTTTAATTCCATGGGGGGCGGGGGAGGACATTTTTTTCTAAAAAGTATTTAGAATATAAATTTTCAGTCTGGGAAAAATATTATTTGAAGATTGGTTATAAATATATTTGAAAGGAAAATTCAAGCATTTTCCAAGGTGCTGTTTATGACTTTACACAAGACTCACCCATTTACCTGATTAAAAATTACTTTCCAGGAAGTGCCATAGCAATTTTTCAACACCTAAGCAACTTTTTAAACGTGGATATAGTGTATTTGTGTACCAACCCATCCTATATTAACTGACTGAAATTTCATCTGTGGAGCTACATTTTATTCTGAATGAAATTATTGTCTTTTATCTTGGCTTTATTTACCTCCCACACAATAGTCATTTTTAAGAGACAGAACACTGATTTCAATCCCCCAATATAGCTCTCATTGATGAGAGGTGGCTGCATGGATTGAGATCAGAATGTAGCTCTTCTTTCATATGCCACGTGTATAAGTAATTCACAATTGTTTTAACGATTTTTTTCCTTCAAAGGTTTGTCCCCAAATACATTTAAATAAGATCACTAAGAAAACTTTATGGTATAAATTAAGAAAATTTATTTCATTGGTTTATGTTACTTAAGAACAAGCAATCAATAACCCAGACATACATACTAGTATTGTTTTACAGATTGTATTTCATGTTTCCTCAAGTAGTATAAAGGAATCTCATTAGTTCATTATAATTGTGGACCTTCTGGATCACTATGGAACAACTGAAAGTTAGAAGAGAATGTTAGTACTACAGTTAATAGCACATGGTGGGTGTTGAGTAGCAAGGATTTTTAAACAGTCCTAACTGTAAGATAATTATATGGGCTTGCTTAAAGGTAGTTTCTGGTATATGAAGGAGTGATGTGCACTTGAATTACTGTACTACTGATTGTTATTGCTGCCCATCATGGTGCCTAATAATAATCAACCTGTCAAATTTTGGTAAACTGGAGCTGTGAATATTCTAGTATTCAATTGTTCCTATCACTATTGCTATGAGTGTATACTCTTAAAATCTTCCTTTCTAAAATATTTATATCCATTAGGTCAAAATGATTTGTTTTGATTTTTAGTCTGATAAGATTTGAGTATGTGTGTCAATATGTATATTTATGTATGTATATATACATATATGTACATACATACATTACTATGTCAGACTTTGATAAACACCTTTAATTCTTTATATATAAATATTATTAAGTTTAGTTTTACACTAGTTATTTAAGTAAAGAATTAGTTAATTATCCAGATTTTCTACCTTGTACATAAACGTCAAGGTTTTTACCATCTCAAAACTGCAGATTAGATAGATGCATATATACTGGCAATTGATATATTCTAGAATCAGTAAGCCTTCTGCCAGTACTTTTGAATCATTTTTTTCTTAGTTAAGGTATTCACTGAAAAACAAAATGATGCTATGATTTTTATACTTTAAATTCCCAAGAATTCATTAGCCATAATCAAATATAGTACAGTTCAAAACTCTAATATTACATGTATTGCCATGTATCTTATAAAATGAGCTACTATTCTTATCTGTGCAATATGCATTTTATTTACTGTCATTTGTAATATAAATGAAGCTGCAAGTGTACATGGTATTCTTCAAAATAACAGAATTCCTGCCTTGAAAACATTAAACTCTTAAGGCAACTGAAGTTAGAAGTAAAAAAAATGAGCATGAAAGTTAGTAACCAAAAGTACTAGTTCACTGTATAATTCTAAAACGCTGATGATGTTTGCACATAATAATCCAAGCATAATGTGGTACATACTCCAAACTGTAATAATATAAGCTAATAGTATGAAATTTGGAAACGGGTTCCTTGTAATAGTTGGCAGTATGCTCCTAGCAATTGAAAGCAGCACTAATCTGTTGCTTATATGCAAAAGATGCAATGTATTATAAAAGTATTAAAATTCTGCCACATTTTCTAATTTTCCTTGTTAAAGCCCCAAACTGCCATGTCCCTTAAACTTGAGTCAAACACAAGCTTATTTGCACTAAAGAGCATGGCCAAAAAAATAAATGACAGGGTGGAAAAGCTAATTGGAACCTCTTAAATAATGGGTTCTAATGGGAGAATTTCACATTTGTCTATTTGAAAGCTATATGGTCCAGGCAGACAATCTGTCAGTTCACTAATTTAATAATGCACTTTATCTTTTGTATATAGAAGATGTACATTTATGCCACTTGACAGGTGGGATGTGTTTCAGTAACTGTGTAGTTAGAATCCGTAGGGAGATCTTTTGCATGCTTCTGTTTGTATTGGAACTGTTGTAGTAACAGGTTTCCATTAAATCAGTGTAATGGAGAAGGGTAAAAGATGCTTTTGAAGCAATCCCAGTACATTTAACAAAGAATTCCAAAGTAGAGTTCATATTTGTATTCTTAAAGACTACAATAAATTTTAAAAACTATTTCTAACCTGAGTTAATATTACAGTTGAGACGATATTTAGTTGAGACTCCTCTTAATACCCTGAAAGTTAATTTTGGAAATTCATCCCAGATAAAAATTTTTTTAATGATTTTGTTTCATTGTTGATATGTTTAGATAACTAATTAAAAAGCAGCATTTGATACTGTACTAGAATTAAAAGTATAGATATCTTGAAATGGCATTATTTTAAAAACAGCCAGACTAAAGAAATAAAGTTTCAAGTTAAAGAAATGCATAGAGCCTAAGATCAGTTGTTTAAATGTGATATTTCAAAAATAACGTAAGTACTGACCTTCACCAACTGAGAAGGGTATTGGGGGATTTAGTATATCCTTTTATCCTAAAAACTTCCTAAGATGTACATTTGAAAACTAGATCATTGTTGCTTAATAATAGGTTGTATGTACTTTACTGAGAAACACTGTGTACTAACAATTCATCAAGAGTGTGCTATATTTACTGCATTCATTTTATATCTATAGATAAGACTACATTATATATAGTCATCTTAATATAATCGTGTATTTATATTGTAATTTTGCAAATATTTTCAGTAAAATAAACATTTATCTGAGCTGCACAATTTGAAGAGATGAAATTCGAATATACCCTCAGATACTCTTTTTAATAACCAGCTACCATTGAAAGCTGATGTATGTATTATCATTCTTTTACATTTTGTTTTATGGTTTATTTTAATATTTAAATGAATAGTACTTGATTTGAATTTTCAGGTAGTTTTCTGAAAATAATATTTTCATGAATGTGAGATTTTATTTCTGCTTATTTCCAAATGTCTTTCATTGGAACTATTTATGAAATCCTATTCTAAGCTTTGTGTAAGGGCTTTGCTTAGTTGCCACTTAGTTTGAAGTCCCGTCTTTACTAACACACCAAACTTCTTTGGCAGGATACAAAGAGAGGTTAATATTGATTCTGTACCTACATAATAACACAGGTATAATATTTATCACTGCCCATTGCAGTCTTAAAATCATTCTGAAAATACCTTAAAATTTTCTTGAATTTCTAAGATAAATGGTGGCTAATGGATAGCCCATCAGAGGAAGAGAATAAGGATGTTAGCGTACAGGTGAGATAATCCCTAGTCCACAATATCGTAGCAGTGAAGTAAAGGGAAATGTTTTTCCCAATTTAATGTCATATGAAAATTGGGTTTTTAGATCACAGTAACTCTGTCATAAAGAAAATAGACCCAAATTTATGTAGGTGGGTCTTAGAAAAATAGTACATGTGTAAGTATATTTTTATGTATAATAGAAAAAAAATCGGTCTTTGTTTTTAATTTGACATGCTATTTTAAACTATTTAAATTTATTTTAGTAATGGGTTTTTAATTAATATTTTTCAATAGGGAAAAATATATAATACAAAATTTAAACATTACAGCTGGATAGACAATGAGAAGTATCCCAGTGTCATCAATTTCTTGTGTGTCCTTCTAGAGTTTTTCTGCATTATAAGCATATGTGTGTGTATATATTATTTTTAAACATACAGATGAAGACATATATATATTACCCTGTATTTAGTAGGATCAATTTTAGATCTGTCATTTTCAGTAATTTTTTCTACTTAGTATACTTAATATAGGTAACATCATTAAATGAGCTACATTAGTACACCAGGGGAGTATCAAAGAAATTTTGAATGAATACCATTGGTATTTCCTTAAAATATATGCATAAATTAATTTTTTAAATGTACAGATATTCAGTTTATCCTACTAGTTTCCCTTCCTTATTTATAGCCATCTTGCCTTCCTATTTTCCAACTCTTTCTTCCCTCAAAAAAATATTTGTCTTTTTCCTGAAGTAACACAGTTCAGGAGTTAGCAAGATATTAAATAAGTTAACCAAGTGTTATTTTAGATAAACTATGCTCTCTAATGAAAAACACTCATATTTAAAAGCTTTAACAAATTATCACATTCAATTTTTACTAATTCTTTTACTAATTACCATATTTTTATACAAAGACCTTGCTGTGAAGAGCAAATGAGTATTACAACTATAATAAAAGGTTATGTTATTACTCTGTTGAAATCTTTTGATTTATTAACATAGAGCTTTTATCTTTATGATAAAAAGGATATAAGATTCATTTAGCAACTTCATCAAATCCAAGTCTAAGCAAGGAAATAACACTAGTCCTGCTCGTTTAAAGCATTGATTTTTTTTTCCGAAGGACCCAGAATCTGTCAGAAATCCTTGGGACCAGAAGATGCTATGCTGATTCGGGGAATGAATAAAAATTGGGGGAGTAGGGCTTTATGAGGTTACAAGTACAACTAAACCACCTCTGTCTTCTGCTGGAAGAATATAAAATAGTAAATATAAGTATTTATAAATGAAGATAGCATCATTATTACTACTATAAATATAAGTAGATTTGCTTTAACAGTTGCCTAAACATCCCCCCCCCCAAAAAAATAATAATCCTCTGCATTACCATCAAGGGTACATTTTAGGATCACTTTCCTATTGGCCACCAAAAAAAGTATTATCTAAAAAATTAAATATCCCATACTTAAATCCTGAAAAAGACTATCTAGTTATAATTTAAAGTAACCAGAAAAAAAGATCTAATACAGTTAGAAATAGCTTAAAGAACATGTGGGTTAAAAAAAATGTTAACATATTGGTTATTTGTAAATTTTATGAAAATGTCATAAGATATAAAAATTTAAAGCATTGGTTGAAACTTTAGAATGATGTCTCCATAATTGGTGGCCCCATAATTTCCTGTTTGTAAAATGAGGAAGATGTTAGAACATAGGATCTGCTTAAACATGTTTTAAAACAAAAAGTTTGCTTTTTTATTTTCATGATAAATAACCCATTATCCTTTGTAAAACTGGTAAAGCTCTCCAGATATTTGCTTCTTTAAGCTTAAAATGGAGTGTGTGTGTGTGTGTGTGTGTGTGTGTGTGTTTTTTTCTCTTTATTTAAAGAGAGGGGTCAAAAAGAAGGCAAATTAGCCTTTAGGAATGAATTCTGCTTGAATTTAAGCTAAAAAATATTCAGAATTTTCCATACTTAATTGAAAACTCTACCATGTTAGTGCTTTCTGGTAAATTATATTTCCAAACTTTATCTCCTTTGGAATATCCCTTGTGAAAATTTGCTTATTTTTATTGAGGCCAATGACATCCACCAGTAAATTAAAACATTATGAATTAGTGCTGCTCTAGTGAAGTTATTTTATGGTATGAATATGAAAAAATAACTCATTTACATGGAATACATGGTTTCTTCTTTAATTTTGTTGATTTATTTCTAAGATTGAGTAGCAGTTTCCTGTCCTATCATTTCACCCCCTTATCCTTAGTTTCTGTAAGAGTTGCTCAATTCAGTTTTCATTTTCCTAGGAAAGAGAACAAAGAAAAGGGAAAATAATCCCTAACAGGAAAGTGTTTATAGTATTTAAAAGTTAGAATTGCTCAGATTATAAACTCGAGGGGAAAAGGCTTATGTTGAGTTTTGTCTTTATCAAAGTAATGGTATAAACCTGATTATTTGATCTAAGTCAGAATTTCTTTTATCTGAAACTTTTTTTTTAACTTGGAAGTTCAAGATGAATTTATCTGGAACTTTTATATTCAGAAATATTCAGTATTTTAATTTTCTTACAGAAAATAAGATAATATTCTTCAGGATTTTCTTTATTATTTGTTGTGGATTTCTTGAGGTTATTGCCTAGAGATAGCAAATAGAGAACAAGAAATAATGGAAGGGAAAGATAGTGGCTGATTTTGCTTGCCTGTAACAAAAAAAAAAAAAAAAAAAGTCTTAACAGAATGAGAGAAATAAGTAATTCCCAAAACTATGCCCCTATTTAGCCTTTAAATCAGCATTTAAGAAAGAATAATAAGACCTGCTTATACCAGGTTATAGCTTGACCCTGTATAAATCATTCAGCGTCTTATAGATGGTTTCCTCATGGGAAAAATGGACAATACTGTGTTACAAGCTAAGACTCCTTCCTTCCCTAAACTTTTTAAATTCTGTATCAGTGGAGTATAAAAGAAACATACAAATGGAGAATTCCAGAATGGGAAAGTATATGAATTTCTCTCTTTATATTAAAAACAATTATAATAATACAGCAACTGTGGTAACACTCAACGGGACAATGCAGAAATGTCAGTTTGTATTTCATAATGTCAGTACGTATTTCTTTTGCCACACAAAATGAAATTGTGTTCCTAGTCCTTTTTAAAACCAAGTTGTTGTATACAAACTGCATAATTATCCTATACTTTAATTTTTTAAGTATTTTTATCATCTATATTTGGGATCTTATTCTTTGAAAGGGGCACTGCTTGTTTCTGCTCATTGTTTGATCATTTCTTATAGTCTGCATGGTAAAGGGATTTTAGAAATTAACATCAATCACTTCCTGAAGTGCCTGCCATTGTTCCTGAAAACAACCACAGATTACATTGCTAAATAATACGCTGCAACTGTCATAATAGTGGCCATGAGAATCAAATACTGCCTTTTACACTTTTTTCCTGGTCCTACTAAATGTGTCCTATGGCAAATAAGGACCTGTAACATAGCCCATCAAGAAGAACAATATGGCTCTGTTTTAAAGGATGTGGAGCTACCTGGCTATGCAAAGATAAAACATCTAATGGTTTGAGATTTTTTTAGCCTTGATAAACTGCCATGGTTGATGATTCGGGGAGAGGTGAAGCAGCACAGAAGATTTTTGTCTCAGAGGCATTTAGTTAAGCACCCTGATCCTCTACTGTGCAGTGTCACCACAAGGACCAGTAGAGAGGATAAAGAAAATAGTGACCTCTTTCTCCTAGGCCTCTCTTTTGGTGCCTAATTGTTTATCAGTGACAGTGGTCAAGAATAACTTAAGCATCTTTAGAAGTGCATACGCACATCTTGTTTTGTTAATTTCAAAAATGTGCACATAAAATTACATTGCAGAAATATTCTTTACGATAAGCAATTTTTGGCCTGGTGATGGTTCAAAATAGCTATTTGGTCTGTTTTCAACAAATTCTACAGAATGAACTGGCTGTTGTAGAAAATGTTTTCTCTCTTTTCTCCTCCCCTCTCCTCAAAACAGCAGATACATTTTAGATTGATTAGTGATTGCTTCTTTTTCAGTGTTATTTGAAATCTAAGGATGCAAGAAAATAGTTTAGTTTGGCAATTCTTTACCCTTGCCATTTTGTAGAAATTTTCCTCGGCTTCCCATCAAACGTTAATTAAGCAGCTTTACCAAAAGAACACACATAAGTGCCAGGAGTAACCAGCAACATCAAACAGCAGAACCATAAGATAATGATTTAAGAACAAGGGTAAGGATATGTACAGACATTGAAATTCAAAACATTTCTTACTGTTTGCTATTCACTTCAGAGACTGCTGTATTTTATTTCTATGTTCTCCAGATTAACAATGTGATTTATTCCAACTATTCTCAGTCTAGAATTTAAATAGGTCAAAATCTATTGCTGCTTAGTAAATACTCCAATAAGAGTGTACCATGTTTTATCAGAGGTAAAAGTAGAATCCTAAAATTCCATCCATCTTCCCTCCTCTACACTTTCTCTTAGAGGACGTGGGAGAGAGCATTAATTTCTCTCACTACCACAGTGGACCTACTCCATCCTCTTTATTTGTTCAGGTGACGACTAAAACACAATAAAGACTAGAGCTGCTAGTCTATTTGAAAAATTAGAAATTGTGCTATGAATTAGATCTATAGACTCTTAAGGAAGAAGGGATATTATTTCACTGAACTAATCTCAACACTCTTAACATATTTCTATATAACAATATGAGTACAAAACATTGCACTTGGCATGATATGGACTGAAATGTCAGTTACTCCAACTTCCAGTACACAATAGATCTTTAAACTGGTTTAGATCTTTTCCACTTGTTTAGAAGCCAGTACAGTTATCTCAGAACTAATATATTTGAACCCAAATTGACACCAAAGCCAAAAACTGCACTTATTCAGTGAGGTTGAACTATCCTTAAGACTTGCTCTGCAATTGATCCCACCAACTCAAGAATGTGCCATCTACTCCCAACCACCACTATAAATAAATGTACCTCAGTTTACTGGGAATTATTTTATTGAAGACTATACTGCCATGTATGGAACTATAGTATCACTAAGAGACCCTTGCTTTTATGAGGATTCATTCAGTTAAAGTTAGTGCTAAAAATCACAAGTTATTTGTAATCTTTAATACTTAGCTTACAGGTAGAACATCTAACCGTGATTAGCTATTTCAATAAATATCAGTAATTTTTTTTTTTGGGGGGGGGGACAGTCTCACTCTATTGCCCTGGGTAGAGTGCTATGGTGTCACAGCTCACAGCAACCTCAAACTCTTGGGCTCAAGCCATCCTCTTGCCTCAGCCTCCCGAGTAGCTGGGACTACAGGTGACCACGACAATCCCAAGCTAATTATCAGTAATTTTTAAGAAGGATTAGTAATAATGTAGGTAGATAGTCCTATAATAATTCTCTCTAAATGCAGAAAGGAAACAAATTACTGTTTATTGTGGGACTACAATTTCATTTTCATGAACCAAAAACAACTCATTATGTTAAATTAATTTGGAAATAAATCCTGTCAGTGTTATTGAGATTTGCATTGATTTCTCACAACTTTTCCTGTCATCTTACTGACTTTTCACCACTTTTCCTGTTCACATTCTTCCTTACATTGTTCCATTTCTTTTTATATTTAATTACCAAATTTCTTATTCTTTCTCTTAACTCCAGCAGGATCAACTAAGATAATTGCTCTGTTTGCAGATGCGTATTTTCCCCATTCCTGTAGGGTAATAACTTTCACTTTATTTCTTTTTTAATTTTTTTTTTTTAGAGACAGAGTCTCACTTTATCGCCCTCAGTAGAGTGTGGTGGCGTCACAGCTCACAGCAACCTCAAACTCTTGGGCTTAAGCGATTCTTTTACCTCAGCCTGCTGAGTAGCTGGGACTACAAGTGCCCACACAATGCCAGCTATTTTTTTGTTGCAGTTTGGCCAGGACCAAGTTCGAACCCGCCACCCTCAGTATATGGGGCTGGTGCCCTATGCACTGAGGTACCACCCAGAGGAATAACTTTCAAAGTTGGATGTAACAATCACCTGGAGGGTTTGTTAAACCACAGAATCTCCCAGCTCAGAGTGTCCATTTAGTTGGACTGGAGAGGTGGGAGGGGGCCCAAGAATTTTCATTTCCAACACATTCCTAGGAGAGTGAATGCTATTGATCTGGGGACCATGTTTTAAGAACCATTGCTCTAGGCTGATGAGATTTTACCTTAGCAACTAAAGATAGTGAAGGAAAAAGGTAGTCAAAACAGCTAGTATTGGGGTAGAAAAAAGACTCCATGCTACTCATCCTGCCTTGAGAAGCTTACAAATCTTAAGCAATATTTTTTATAAGTTGACGAGTTTTTGTAAAATATTATTTTCTCCCCTTTCTAATAACCTTTCTGATTCCTTATCATTTTTCTAGCCATCTTGAGATACATCTGACAAGAATGAACAATTATGTAGCCTTATGAAAAGTTTAGCTTTCAAATGTGCAGAGATGGATAGATATTTTTAATTTATTGCATGATTCTGGTGTAAAAATCCTAGTAAAGGGAGTAATTTCTCTGTTCAAGAATTATTAATACAAGGTTAGGTAATGTTAAATATTAGGACTTGAAGGACCTTGGAATTAGTTTAGTCCCTTAATTTTACATTTTTTGACACAAATTATGTAGGTCAAATGGTTCTTAATTACTAAAATAATAAAGCTTACAATGCTGATTCTCAAGATATATACAGATGGTGAGAAATATACTAACTTCTTTTGAAAGCATATAGTATTTCCACCATCTTCCTGCACCCTCTCTGTATGTACAGGATACAGAAACTACATACTACAGTGTATTTGTGGTACTTTCTTCAGATTAACATTTGAACTTATTACTTTAAATTTTGAGATGTTTCACCTGATCACTCATTGAGTATATTATTAGAAAGCATAACTAATATATTTTAAAATAAATTATTCTATTTTTGCCAGCATTGGGGACACACTGTACCATAATATGTTGATCAAAATTAATAAAATTGTATTGTATATGTAATTTTAACATATACACAAAGGTTGCCAAAAATTATATACATTTCAAAAAAGGAAAACTGTATTAAAATTGTAATACTGAACGTATGTTGGTAACAAAAGATTAATACAAGTCATGTTGAGCACCTCTTACAACTGCAGGAGTCAAACATAACTGGAATATTACAATTTTATTTATTTATTTATTTATTTTTGAGACAGAGTCTCACTTTGTCACCTTTGGTACACAGTGTCATGGCATCACAGCTCACAGCAACCTCAAACTCTTGGGCTCAAGCGATTGTCTTGCCTCAGCCTCCCAAGTAGCTGGGTCTACAGGCGCCCTCCATAGGGGCTGGCTATTTTTTAGAGACAGGGCCTTGCTCTTGCTCAGGCTGGTCTCAAACTCCTGAGCTCAGGCAATCCACCCACCTCTGCCTCCCAGAGTGCTACGATTACAGGCATGAGCCACCACGCCCAGCCCCCGAGTATTACAATTTAAATACAGTTTTTTCCTTTCTTAAAATGTGAATACATTTTGGGGGCACCCTCTGTATATGCTGCATACAGACTATCTATAAACCCCTTAATAGCTGTCGTTCTAGTGAATTACATCCTACTGATAGTATTAATTAATTCATACATAGACATTTGGCAGTTCTGCAGGTGAATCGACTCTCCAGCTACTACCTTTCAAAGATAAGTGCTCCAGAACACTAAATGGGTTCCTGATTGTGAAAAAGATTAACTGCTGACATAACAGATAGTCATGAACTCAAATAGGTCATAACAGGCAGTATAACTTCTTTAAAAAATCTCTATACTGTTGGTATTATAGCTATGATACACATTTTAGATTTTAAAATTTTAAATTATTATTTAGAATTACAATCTGAGTAGTCTTCAGACTATAGAAGCAGAATTCAGCTCAACATGAGGGCAGACTTCAAGAATCATGTAACTTCCCTATACTGGAATTATTTAAGGCAGAAATTAGACTTGCACTTAAGGTAGTATATGTGAAAGAAATTAATAAATCAAAAATTGAAATATTAACTCAAAGATTCTTCTCAACTCTGAGGAACTTAAAATGTATTGGGAATAATACTTGGAACTTTTGCATTCAGATTTTCTGTTCATTTATCAATTCAGAGAAAGAAGTATGATTTCAAATTTTCTAGTATTATTGTGAAAACAAAAACTTAACCTTTCTCCTAACTTTGTTAATGCAAAACAGTATAAGAACTAGTTTTCACATCTGCATGAGCTTTACTAACCATATGGATTAGTTAAAATAGTTTTCATAACATTTACCCTGCAAATTGAGTCTGCCTCTCATAATTTACAAAGAAATTTTGCATTTATAATTTTTCTTCTGAAGAGATTATATATAAAGGAATACATTTAGTACCTATATTGCTATTTTGAAAGTACTTGCTACAGATTTATTTCTGAAGACTCAAGAGGCATTGGAGCAAATTAGAAAACCAAATTGTTGGATATTGTAAAGATTTTCTTTATAAAAATTCAGGTTGAATTCAGTTTCAAAGTTGAATGATATCATTCTCCATTTTTTCTTGCACTGCTCATTAAAGTGGGAAAAGCAACATGGTTCACTAATTTTATTTTAAATATTCTGTTTTAAATAACAGATTCCAAGTAAGTTAATTATTGCTACTGATGATTTGTAGTTTTTTCCGGGAGAGTTTCGAGGCTTTGTAAAGAGCAGAAGGGTAGCTGTAGCAATAATATCTAAATTCAAGGTCCACTGCAAACTAACATGAAACTCAGTTCTCCTGACAGGCTTGACTTTTTTCTTGCCAGTGCTTCCAATCATCTGTGCTTTCTTATGATACTGTACCATTTCCAAACTCAAAATGAACAAATAATACCTTTTATGGAAAGATCTGAATAAGTTGAAATATATTACACCAACATCTATAAGCTATATTACGCATTTCTAAATACTTAGCTAAGCAAATTTGAATCCTGTGCACAAACCTTACAATATCCACTATTATACATACACACGTGTGTATGCAAAAACACATATATGGCAGGTGCCAAAAAAAGTTATCTATTATTTTTTACTTTTTTTTTTTTTTCTTGAGACTGAGTTACACTCTGTCACCCTGGATAGAGGGCCATCATGTCATAGCTCACAGTAACCCCAAACTCTTGGGCTCATGCAATACTCTTGCCTCAGCCTCCCAAGTAGCCGGACTACAGATGCCTACCACAACGCTTGGCTATTTTTAGGGATGGGGTCTCCCTCTTGTTCAGGCTGGTCTGGAACTCCTGAGCCCAAGCAATCCCACCTGCTTCAGCACACAGAGTGCTAGGATTACGGGTGTGAGTCACTGCGCCCAGCCTATGTATTACTTTTGTTCAAACAGTAGTTCACCATAATCAGAAGTTTCCGGACACTGATGGTAACCACTTTAGGCACCTCTTATAATTACAGAAGTAAAACATGACTTGTATTCATCTTTGTTACTAGTATATATTGAATATTACAATTTTAATATACTTTTTCTTAAATTGCATGTACATTTTTGGGGCACTCTTTGTATGTATAATTTATAAAGAGAACTCAGTCTTGCCTACCTTTTCCTTGCCCATAGAGAAATAATGGCAAATTGATTTCATCTTGTTTGTTACTACAATTGATTGGCTGCCATAAAGTGTTGAAGATTTAAAATCTGCGTCTGCAGAGAAAAAGACAGGGAACAGCACTCACCCCCAAATACTTGCTATTTGTTATTCCTTCTGTAGAGCTATAAAAGTTCCCTTTGTAGCTCTAAAAATTTCAAGCTTAGCCAGACAACTGGCAAGCAGCACAAACTACCGTGTGACACACCTAGGAATGTCTCCTTTAATAATTCAAAGACACTGGTTTAATCCTAGAGTCTTACTCATTTTGATGTAGATGGTATGGAAACCACTCTGTGTCATGGACTTAAACTTTGGCTTGCATTCTTTCTTCCATATCATTTTTCCTGCTGGAATTGCTTACACTTTAAATACTGTCAGCCATGACACCATGGGATGATGATTTTTTTGGTTACAGTATTAACAAGTACTATCTAGGACTCACTTTAAACACAATGAGGCTAAATGCATAAATCTGGGTATTTAAGATTTTGTGCTGTCATATTGACTAGCTTTCTGGTCAGTGATTACTAGAAATGCCAGTTTTGGACATACTTCTGAAGCTCCAGTTCACACTGTTCTAACTTGACATCTCACCATTGGTTGCCTACTCCCTAGATTTAACAAACAAAACATTCTGAGTATTTCCATCCTAGGTCCAGTGATTGTCTGTCATTCTCTCTCAAGTTAACCTTCCAAGTCTCAAAGGACTCTTGTCAGCCGTTTTTTTCCTAAAATACTATATAAACCTACAATTTATTAGAGGTGGAAAAAATAACCCTAGTTAATCTTTGAATGCCTCATATATTGTGGTGTTAGTTATTTTTAAATTGTAGTTAAAAAATGCATAGCATAAAATTTACCATATTAACCATTTTAAAGTGTACAATAATGTTGTAGTCAGTGGTATTAAGTATATTCATCTTGTTCTGTAACTTATCTCAAGAACTTTTTTGTCCTGCAAAACTGAAATCCTATACCCATTTAGCAACTACCATTATACCTTTTTCTTTTTCTTTTTTTTTTTTTTTTTTGAGACAGTCTTGCTCTGTTGCCCTGGGTAGAATGCTGACAGCAATCTCAAACTCTTGGGCTCAAACCATCCTCTTGCCTCAGCTTCCCAAGTAGCTGGAACTACAAGCGTGCACCACCATGCACACTAGTTTTTCTATTTTTAGTAGAGACAGGGTCTTGCTCTTGCTCAGGCTTCTCTCAACTCCTGAGCTCAGGCCTCCTGGAGTGCTAGGATTACAGGCATGAGCCATTGCCACACATGGCATATACTTTTCTTCTCAACCTTGTTTTTTTTCTTTTTTTCTTTTCAGAATATTGTGGGGGTACAAATGTTTTTGGTTACATAAATTGCTTTTGTACAGTTTGAGTCAAAGTTGTAAGTCCCCATCACCCTAATTGTGCACTTTTTTTAAATGGGTATTTTCTTTATCCTTTTCCCATTAATGATGGGTTTGCAGTTATCAGTTAGGGCTGCAAGTATAAAATTTATCACCTGTGTTGTGTTGTGATAATTCTCACATTGCAAAAAGATTTACAATAACAAAGCAATTGTGCTGTATTAAGATAAGAGATCCTTGTAATATTTGGTGGCTTTGAATGAAGGATATTTTATCCTGGAAGGTTTTCCAATGATTTACAGAGAAAGATAAGACCCAGGGGAATCATTTTGTGCTTGTTTCCTTGTTTGTTTATTGAAGGTTTGAGGTTAGAGTTACCAGAGCAATTGGGTGTAAATTCTAAGATTTCTTTTGCTTTTTCCTATGTACATTCTATGATTATTTTTACCATAACACATTGTAACCTAAGTGGTAGGTTGGATGTTTTTGTGGGATTTGACAGTGTTAATGTTTACTAAATGATTTCACAAATTTTTCTTACTTCAATATAAAACTGTTTAGCTTTAAACAGCTTTATTGAAAACATAATTTGGAAGGAAATAGGTAGAAAATAAAAATGCATTTTTCTGGCCGAGCGCGGTGGCTCACGCCTATAATCCTAGCACTCTGGGAGGCCGAGGAAGGCAGATGGCTTGAGCTGAAGAGTTCCAGACCAGCCTGAACAAGAGCCAAGACCCTATCTTTAGTAAAAAAAATAAAATAAAAATTGGGCGAGCTTTGTGACAGGTACCTGTAGTCCCAGCTACTCAGGAAGCTGAGACATGAGGATCACTTGAGCCCAAAAGTTTGAGGTTGCTGTGAGCTATGATGAAACCACAGCACTGACCCCCAGGGTAACAGAGTGAGACTCTGTCAAAAAAAAAAAAAAAGAAAAAATGTGTTTTTCTGTAGATGAAATGTTTCGTGTATTATTCTCAAAATCTTTAGCAGTAAGAAAAAGTCAACCAAAGAAATATATTTTAAAAACTTTTATTCTTCAAAAGTTTTTCTTTAAAAAAAAGTTTTCCTATTATTAAAAATATCTTTAAGAAGTCAATAAAAGTTTTAAAGCCTATAAGTAATATACATCTAAATAACCCAAAATGCTGTGAGTATAATGTTTATGATCTTTCCATAGGAAAACAATTTATCTTTTCTTAACCTAAATTATCTTAAAACAAGCACAAAAACTAGTTGATCTTGACTCTTGGATGATAACTGAATCTTCATTCATTTTTTGAATTTAATATTTCATAATATCAGTGCTTCCTTATGAGTTTGTCAAACAAATGCTATTGAACCATTTGTAATAATTTTCTAAATTTTTGTAGCACTCAGATTTTTCCTTAATGATCTGCAAGTTATTGATATATACTGCAAAGAAAAATTTTTTTAATTTTTCTAAATTTAATTTTTAAATAATGAATCTCATTATTCCTTTGATTTCTATTATAAAATTAGAAATGTTTTCTTAGTAAGGGGACAAGAATTACTTGAGCTGAAAAAATTTAATGAAGGAACCAAAGAGCAGCTGGTTCAATAACATACCAAGCAATGTTGGAATATTTTTTTTTATCACTATCCTCCCTATTTAAGATGTTTCTTCATTGTTCCCCATCATCACGTCTGAAGCATAGAAATGTATTTAGTCCCATGCACTCTTCAAAGGACATGCTGCCAGAACTAACATAAGCTAGGCACTAATATTTTGCCAGTAGGAACATCTATATAATAATATAAAGTAATATATAATAGCAAATTGCAGCCTGAAAATTCACCAAGTTCTAAGCCTTTATTTCATAAATATTTACTTTATCAATTATAATAATAAATTGACTTAAAATGAAGAATGCCTGTATGATTTCTAATAAAAAAAGGTTAGTTTGCATTGTTGTTCTTAAAGCATTATTAAACAGTATTCTTTTTGTTTGTTTGTTTGCAGTTTTTGGCCGGGGCTGGGTTTAAACCCACCACCTCCAGTATATGGGGTTGGTGCCCTACTCCTTTGAGCCACAGGCACTGCCCAAACATTGTTGTTTTTTAAGAGACTCTTTGGATCATTTGATAACTAATTATGATTTGTTTTGTTAATTACCATTTATTATTTGACTCTTTTTTTTTTTCCTGAGACAGCATCTCATTCTGTTACCCTGGCTGGAGTGCCCGGGCTCACAGCAACCTCAGACTCCTAAGCAGTCCTCCTGCCTCAGTCTCCTGAGTAGCTGGGACTACAGGTGCCCACCACCCTGCCTGTTAGTGGTTTCACTCTTGTTCAGGCTAGTCTAGAACTCCTGAGCTCAAGGGATCTACCCATCTTGGCCTCCCCGATTGCTCAAATTATAGGCATGAGCCACTGCGCCTGGCCTCACTCATTTTTTAAGAGACTCAGATATCACATTTAATGACATACCCAACTGTAATTCAAGCAGTACCTTCCATTGTGGTGATTTACATCTGACTTGAGACATATTACGTAAAATCAACATTTTATTTGATAGAAATGTTTTACATTTACATGGGGGAAAAAATTATAGGTAAACACACAGCTTGATTATTTATTTTTTTAAGAGACCAAGTCTCACTTTATCACCCTCAGTAGAGTGCCATGGAGTCACAGCTCACAGCAACCTCCAACTCCTGGGTTTAGGTGATTCTCTTGCCTCAGCCTCCCGAGTAGCTGGAACTACAGGTGCCTACCACAACACCCAGCTATTTTTTTTGTTGCAGTTTGGCCGGGGCTGGGTTTGAACCCACCACCCTCAGAATATGGGGCCGGCACCCTACTCACTGAGCCACAGGCGCGGCCACACAGCTTGATTCTTAAGCTAGATTTTTTTTTTTTTTTTTTTTTTTTTGACACAGTCTCACTTTGTCACCCTTGGAAGAGTCTCACTTTGTCACCCTTGGCAGAATGCTATGGCATCATAGTTCACAGCAGCCTCAAACTCTTAGGTTCAAGTGAGTCTCTTGCCTCAGTCTCCCAAGTAGTTAGGACTACAGGTGCCCACCACAGTGCCCAAATATCTTTAGAAACAGTGTCTCACTCTTGCTCAAGCTGATCTCCAACTCCTGAGCTCAGGCAATCCACTCGCTTCTACCTCCCAGAGTGCTAGGATTACAGGCATTAAACTAGATTTTTAGTAACTCAGTTCTGAACAACTAGTTAGTAAATTTTTTACAAAATAACTATAAAATTGCATGAATGTTAAATTACTGTGTTTATGCTATACTTAATGAAGTAAAAAAAGTATTATTTGGAGTATGATTTTAAGCATTCAGGGAATTTAAAAAATCCTTACAGGACGCCATTGACCTCCTGGTATGCAATAGTGTAGTATAGAGACTGTGTGCTCTCCTTCAGAAGCCCTGGATCTGTGCTTTCTTTGTTTTTTTTTTTTCTTTTCTTTTCCTGTCGTATTTTAGGTTATTTTTTTTTCTTTTTTGAGACAGAGTCTCACTCAGTGGACGGGTTGAGTGCCGTGGTGTCATCATATAGCTAACAGCAACCTCAAACTCTTGAGCTGAAGCGATCCTCTTGTCTCAGCATCCCAAGTAGCTGGGACTACAGGAGCCCGCCCCAAACCCTGGATAGTTTTTCTGTTTGCTCAGACTGATCTCAAAATTCTGAGCTCAAGCAATCCACCTCCCAGGTGCTAGGATTACAGGTGTGAGCCACCAATCCCTGGCCTAGATCTGTGCTTTCTGGCTGGGCCAGGGCAAGTCATGTTTATTTTTATTTTTTTACATTTTCCTGTGTTTTTATTTATTTACTGTTATTTTTTCTTGCCATGTTGTTTTAGCTGGCCCAGGCCAAGTTCAAATCTGCTAACCTCGGTGTATGTGGCCGGCACCCTAGCGACTGAGCCATGGGCACCGCCAGGGCAAGTCATTTAACCTCTGTCAACCCCAGCTTGCTTAATCTTAAATTGAAGGGATTGAATCAGAGAAAATGACCTCTAAGAACCCTTTCAAGTTTGTATCTCTCCAGTCAGTGAAACTTAAAGTTGTCTTCGACTTCCTTCTATGGCCTTTTCTCATTTTTCTCTATCTCTTTGTTTCATACAATGTATATTGACTATCTGTTCCTTCTTGGCATCCTTCATATTTATTTATGACTGCTTTACAGTGTTGCAGTATTGCTGTTTCTCTAATCTGCGTAGTCCACTTTTTTCCTTGCTATTTAGTATTTTTGTTTTTTCTTTTTCTTTTCCTTTTTTTGAGATACAATCTTGCTGTGTCACCCAGGCTAGAGTGCTATGGCATCAGCCTAGCTCCCAGCAACCTCAGAGGCTTGGGTTCAAATGATCCTCCTGCCTCAGCCTCCCCAATAGCTGCGACTACTGGCATCCGTAGCATGTCCAGCTAATTTTTCTACTTTTAGTAGAGATGGAGGCTTGCTTTTGCTCAGGCTGGTCTGGAACTCTTGAGCTCAAGCTATCCTCTTGCCTCAGCCCCCCAAAGAGCCAGGAATACAGTCATGAGCCACCACTGGCAGCCAATGCTGCTTAACTTTATATATAAATTATCTTGGAACGAACACAAAAGCTAGTTGATCATGATATATTTAATTAGTAAGACTTATCTTTGGCCTTATACAGAAAAGCTTTAAATAGGCAATTATTTCAGTTTCAAAAAAATTTTTTAGACAAACAACCTAAAACTTGATTAAATATATTTTAAACTTAGTTTGCCATGTAAGAATCCCATCTCCTTACCTCGAATTTAAGTTTAAAACCAGAGATTGCTTTTTCCTGTTTTGTATTCTGTACACCTAGCACGGAGCTGATTGCTTAAATCATCTGTCTTCTCTTAATGACCAGCGTTCCTTTTTCTATTTTATCTTTCAAATCTGTTGCTTTAGACTCACAGTGTTTGACAAATCTAAATGGCAACAAGTGTTAATGAAATAATGATTTAGAAACCTGACAAGAAATAGTTTGTTGTACAAATTATGCTACAATTTAATTGTGGGATCTTCTATTTTCTGCCCATCCTAAATTTTATTTCAGAAATATTTCCCTTGCTTAATAGGTAAATGATGCTACTCTATTCATTCAATGGACATTGAGTGGATACTTTGTGCCAGATCCTGTGCTAGAAAATAAGAATACAATAATTTACAAAAGACACAGATTTGAGTTCCCTTAGCTTCAAGGGTGTGATGTCCTAAATTATTTGATTAAAAGCAGCTTTTTGAGCCTGATCAAGTTGCCATTTTCTTAATCGACCAGATAATTCCATTTGAATATCTGCCATGCACCAGGCAGTGTGTTGGTATATACGAGAATTGTGTTTGAAGCTACTATCCAATCCTGTATGTTAGTTTCCCTTTAAAAGTTTACCCTTTGAATATGATTATCTACATTCAGTCATAGCAGTCAAAATGTATTTTATTGATTCAGATTTAGACAAATACAATAATATCATTTTAAACAATAAGTCTGTCTTCCTCATCCCAAATCTCTCTCGATGTCCTTGGATAAAAATAACAATTCAAGTGGTAATGACATCTCAACCCCTAGCTTGGAGATGATCATGAAGCTCTATACAAGCCCATCATAAAAGACTGCTGTGATTTCTGTGTATGGATGGGTATTGATTTGGGAAGTAGTTGAGGAAGGCAAGGAGTGGTGACGTGCGTATCACACATGCCATTCCCTCCCTGCCCTCAGCCTGTGTATTCACCCTCACTTTAAATGTTAGTTCATTCTTACTGCATACACCATATGGTCACAAATTCCTTTTCATATGTTTGGATTGACAAAAGTCCATCAGTCATCACTTATAATGACTATCTTATCAATGTCTTGGCCAAATGAAATAAGTCTGATTCTACCCTGGCTGTGTTAGTAAATCAGCAGTTGTAATAATAATTGTCACTTTTAAAAACATTGCAATAAAGATCAATTTAGAGCCAACGCCGTGGCTCCCACCTGTAATCCCAACAGTTTAGGAGGCTAAGGCAGAAGGAACACTTGAGGCCAGGAGTTTGAGACCAGCCTGGGCAACATAGTTAGACACAGTTTCTACAAAATCTTTTCTAATGTATACCAAAGATTTGTTTGTCCTGAAAATTTTCTCATAACTGGTAATTAATTATGAAATGTTTTCTGGCTCAATTAAATGTAAAAAGAATATGGATCCATTTTAAATAATAACTTACATATAATTTGAAATAGGTTTTAAAGTTCCTTTACAAATTCCATCTAATTTCATCCTGATGAAACTACTGAATTAGATTAGTTTACTTTAATATCGGTATCCCCACTTAACAGATGAAGAAAACCGGGGCCCTGGCAAGTGACATGATTTGCTGTAATCACTCAGCTACCTACTAAAATACTAGGGTTTTCACAAGCCCACTGTTCATTGGAGGCTTTGTAATAACATTGCAGAAACTTTAAATAGTAATCTTGAAATCAAACTTTGATGAACTTAAACACACATTTTTGTAGCTACCAGAAAGAGGCTTTTGAAAACTATTAGAGGTATATTTTTGTTTTGATGACATCTGTAGGCTCAGTTCTGTACCCAGTGTACTCTCAGTGTTCTGGGCCCAGGGAGGCCCAGAAACTCGTTACAATGGTTTCCAGGCGTAGTTCCTGGCCTAGAGTCTCATCAGCTTCTATCTTGAACTCTGAGTTTGACCCTAGGTACCTGAGCTTCCCACCTTAGCTCACGTTCTAGAATTTGACCCCTCCCCAGACCTGCTTATTATCTCAGGTCTTGTCATGGCACTTGCAGAGTAGCACCCTAAAAATGGTACTATTTAGAGAATTTAAGAGGTAGCTAATTAATTTGTATAAAAAGTCAGTTGAAATTCAAGTGAATCTCTACACTTTTATGAAAAAGAGACAAATGATTATACAATTGGAAGCAAGCTTTTTCTAAAATCTGTTTGAAAGGAACATTCCAGGTTTATTTGTTTTTTTGTTTGTTTTTCAGTTTTTGGCCAGGGCCAGGTTTGAACCTGCTACCTCCAGCACATGGGGTCAGCACCCTACTCCTTGAGCCACAGGCATCACCCACCATTCCAGGTTTTTATCAAACCACCTCCAGAGCCCACTCTTGCCTCTTCACTGCAGGATGACTCTGATTGTTACCCCTGAAGACCCTCGAGCACTGCAGTATTCTCATTCACACACACACACAATTTAATCCTGTTCATTAGGTTGTCTTTATTAAGGCAGAAAGTCAAAATGCTACATATTAGTAAATTTCAGTTTTAATAGGAGTAGAAACATTCTGTCAACTAGGAAATGCCATTGAATAAATGACCCGGGTCCCTGGCATTTCCCATTAACCATGGTTTGCAGCCCCACTGAGGAATTAGTAGGCTAAATTCTAGATTCTTGTATGTAGATTGAATTATCTTGTTTCTATATTTATGGCTGTAAAAATTTCATATTGACTCAAACTGACCAAATTGTCATTCAGTTATAAAAAATCAGATCACTATACCTAAGATTATTAAAGAGGAGCTTGATAGAAGTTCCATAATTGCCTTTTTCTCAGAGAAGAATAAAACAACAATAATTGAAATCTATTTCCTCCATCCTCTTAGGCAATAGCAGTAGCTTCAATTGTGTTTTTAGCTACTGGGTCCCCACCGAGTTACCAGGGAGTCTCAGTGACCTGGTACAGAGTACACAACACAAACCTTGGTATCAGTCAGTCCTGGGTTCAATTCTAAACTCTATCACTTATTGTATAATTTGGGGCAATTTATGTAACTGGGTAGAGTTATTGTAATTATTGGTTCATCCAGCATTCAGTGTACTGGGCAATGTTCTAGGTCCAGGGGACTGTATCAGTAATAAAACTTAAGGTTCCTTGCCTTCATAGAACCTAGAGTCAACCAGAATTTTCTTAAAGAAAATTAAATGCCTTCACATACATGAAGCTGTTAGTAAAATGTCTGCCATATAAAAAACATGTAACAAATGTTAATGAGCATTATTGTTAATCCTTCCCGACCCATAAAATAAATGGATCTCCCAGAAAGTATAACAAAATTAAAGTTGGAAGGCGCCTCCTTTAACCATAGGAACTTTCAGGTATAGCAGCAGCAAGAGAGTTGGTCTAATTATAATCTCTTGAAACTGTTTTCAGTCGATTATAAAAGGGCACAATTACATAGGTAAAAATTTCGTGGACAGGAAAATAAAGTACTAACTATAAAAAACATGATACATTACACTCTATCAAAATCAAAATCAACATTTTCTACTCATCCAGAGACACCATTAAGAATATAAACAAACTGTCCACAGACTGGGAAATATCAAAGCTTATTTTTCTTTCTGGAGATCAGAACTGCTTTGTTTCCTCTTTTAAAAAGATGATCATTTGGCGGTTTGTATGGTTTGGGGACCACTTGCCCCAGCTCTAAACGGATTATATCCACCCATTCTCTAGTATTGGTGTAGAGACCCACAGTGGCTCAACAACCTAAGGTTTTTCCTGTCTAAATCTGCCATCAACTTTGACTTTTTTTGTTTTGGGGCTTTTGTTTGTTTGCCTGAAGGAGTCTTTGGGAGTCACATAACACCCTCATTTATAACAGATAAGAAAAATATTAAAGATGATGATATGTGACTTGTTCAAAATCATTTAACTCATCATTTCAAAACTTGGACTAGACAAGACCATCCTTACGTGGTCCTTCCACTGGTCAGGGTCTGCTTCTCTGTTACTTCACTTCAAAATCAGCAGAGTAGGGCAGCATCTGTGGCTCAAAGAAGAAGGGCGCCTGCCCCATATGCCGGAGGTGGCAGGTTCAAGCCCAACCCTGGCCAAAAACTATAAAAAAAAAAAAAAAGAAAGAAAGAAAGAAAGGAAAAATCAGCAGAGTAAGTGGGCTTCGTTCAGAATATTTCTTTTTTATCTCTCAATTACAGTTTTCTCACCTATTTATTTTAAAGTTGAAAACATAAACATAAGGTTATGTTAATGGATCATTTGACTCTGAAAAAAATAGTTTTTGAAAGATGATGCATATTTTAACCCTTTATTTTGAGATAGTAAAGAAACATTATAATTTAGCCCCAGCAACTGTCATAAAAAAGGCTCCTAACAGCCTACCGTCTTGATACTTAGATTTTCCTCTTTCATATTTGAACTATATTTTTTCTGTCTTCTGGCCCTTGGAACTCTGTTTTCTTCTGGAACTAATGAAACTTCCTCTCACTATCAGAAATGTTTACATGAAACATCACATAACTATCCTTTCTGTTGATTGCAAAAGACTTTTCCTTTTCCTTTTTTTTTTTTTTTTTTTTTTTGAGACATAGTCTCCCTCGGTAGCCCCAGTGTAGTGCAGTGGTGTCCTCATAGCTCACTGCAGCCTCAAATTCCCAGACCCACGTGATCCTCTGGCCTCAGCCTCCTGGAATGCTAGGAGGAGGATAGGTGCCAGCCACTGCACATGGGCTAATTACGAAAGTTTTATCATTCACTCGAGAGAGCCGAACAATGTCATTTAGTGTCATTAATAGAGTTTTTAAGAGGAAAATTTTATAGCTGAGAATCCACATTATATCAATTTAGTCTTGGTTTTACAATTGTGTCAATTTGTATTTATGCTATCTTTGTGTTAACAATAAGCCTACGTGTAAGAATGGCATGTAGTTTCAGATATTTCGTTTTTTAACTAATTATGTGCCTGTGCTTTTTCCATTTTAACCATGCTGAATATGTAATGTAAAGGAAGAAGCCACTATGCAAGGTGAGAAAGGGCAATTTAAAAGAAATGAAAGCATTCATTCATTTTTTTATTCGGCAAATACGTACTGGCTTTGTCCCAGGGGCTAGGCGTTGTCTAGGGAAATTGTGTACTATTTTCCTTTTTTTCCCCCTGATCTCAGGTAGAGGTGATAATGAGTAGTAAAATCACACATTTTAGATGTCTTTGTAAGACATATGGATTTGGGGCAGCATAATCCTTTGGTGGGCTTCAACTGGAATTACAAAAAGAAATAAATTAGGGAAATAATTGGCTTTTGATTACAGTTTTAATTTTGCAAATGAACATGTAGCATCACTTGTAGATAAATTCTGTTCAAATACTACGATTCTTCTCAGAACCAATAGAATTTTCACACTTATTTATTTTTAGAATTGTCAGTGTAAGAAGGTTATTTTTATAGGAAACAGGGATTCATTGGATATTTGATCTGAATATAACCTCTTAAAAGCTGATAAAAATGTGGCCTCTTAGATTTGAAGTGGTGAAGTAATCTTTGTAAATTAGGCCCCTGGCATTCAAAATGGTTTTAAATTGTTATAGATATATATACACACACATACTTGATTATGCCCTAAGAATCATTAGGTAAACTTTTGTTTCCTTCCCTCCTAAAAGTTTTAAGTGAATTAATCTCCTTCCTGTGCTAGTGGTGTACCACCACCCTACCAGTGGCTCCTGATAGAAAATCCATGTCTTCTGAAGATCAGTCTTACAGGGAATGTTGTTCTCCATGGGACAGGTTTTAAGGGAGAAGTTCTGAAATAGAAGAAAAATGCCAACCAAGCTCTAATGCTAGAGCAAGAATGTTGTGTGTTGTAATGCTTTTCAGTACTTTTTATTAAAATATAATTTACAAGGCTGTGTGCAATGGCTCACATCTGTAATCCTAGCACTCTGGAAGGCGAAGGCAGGTGGATTGCTTGAGCTCAGGAGTGGGAGACCAGCCTGAGCAAAAGCAAGATCCTGTCCAGGTGTGGTGGTGGGCCCCTATAGTCCCAGCTACTTGGGAGGCTGAGGCAGGAGGATCACTAGAGCCCAAGAGACTGAGGTTGCTGTGAGCTATGATGCCATGGCAGAACTCTGCCAAGGGTGACGAATTGAGAATCTGTCTCAAAAACAAACAAACAACAACAACAAAAAAAAAATACATAGATATATGACTTAAATACAATGAAATGGGCAGCACCTGTAGCACAGAGGTTATGGTGCTGGCCATGTACACCAAGGCTGGTGGGGTCTGGGCCTGCTAAAACAACAATGACAACTGCAACAAAAAAAATAGCCAGGCATTGTGGCAGGCGCCTGTAGTCCCAGCTACTTGGGAGGCTGAGGCAAGAGAATCACTTAAGCCCAAGAGTCTGAGGTTGCTGTGAGCTGTGACACCACAGCACTCTACCAAGGGTGACATAGTGAGACTCTGTCTCGAAAATAATAATAATAATAAATAAATTAAATAAATACAATAAAAAGCTTAGATCTTAATATACCATTCAGATTTTTTAAAATTTCAAAATATTAAGGGGGTACAGATTTTTTTTTACATAGATAGCTTTTATAATACCTAATTCAAGGCTATAAGTGTGGCCATTCAGTTTTAAGGAATATAGAGACAGAACGTTTCTCACCCCAGAAAGTTCCCATGTATCCCATCCCGGTCAACATCCCCCTTATCCTGACTTCCAAAAGCAATCCCTGATCAGATTTCTGTAAGTTTTGTCTCTTTTGAATTTCAGGTTAAACTGGCAGTGTTTTGTCTTCTTCGGCTTCTTACACTCAGCCTAATAGTTCTGATATCATCCATGTTGTCGAGTTTGTCCCTAGAGAGTTCCTTTTCATTGCTGATGATACTTAAAAAGAAAAAGAAAGAAAGAAGCAGATCTTCACTGAGTATCTTAATTGATGCATAACTATTAAAATTATGGCAACAAACTGTAGTAAGACTGCAGGGAGAGAAATGCCCTGTAATATTAATGTTATGTGACAGGACTTCTGACACTCAACTCTCCCATCTTATCATTGTTATGGGTTCTCATCACTGCACAGTTTTACATTGACTTCAGAAAGTAGCGGTATAAGATCATCTCAGGTGAGGGTAGACTTCTTATAGTATCTCAATGATCAAACATGTTGGAAAGACTGCCTTTTTTTTAAAGACTGCTTTCATTGTTTATCAATAGGGCAATGCCTCAGTAGCTTTTATGCACTCTTAAAATGATTTGATGTAGACGTGATCAACTTGGGGCAGTGTCTGTGGCTCAGTGGGTAGGGCGCCAGCGGGTATGCCGAGGGTAGTGGGTTCAAACTCAGCCCCAGCCAAACTGCAGCAACAACAAAAAAAGACCTGATGAACTTAGTACTTGATTAGAAATTTACTTTCGCCCTGTCATTTGTAGCTAAGATTATATAAGTGACAGAAGAATAGATATAATAAGAGCAACATTCACACTGCGTTTTTGTTGTTCTGAAACTCATAATGAAATGTCCCTACATCTTGCTCTGGTAGGCAAAGATTCATTGAAAATCTGGGGAGCAGCAATAAATTTAAGCAAAGATTATTTATACTGTGATTCTAGGGAGCCATAGTAAATTGTGTACCAATCGATCTAAAGGTTGAATTTTTACTCTCTGCTATTATCTTTTTCAAGAAAATTCTATTCTTACCAAAAAGATGCCTGAATTTTGACTTCACAAAATAAAGAAGATTGGACTGACCTTTAGCTACTCTAATCCTATTCCTTACCATCTCCACCTTCAAGATTCTGAAATAGGAGCTACAGAAACACAAACAGGTGCCAAATATCGTTGCATAGCGACAGCCACTTTCTTATCTTTATGAAAATTAGTACATCATTTTCAATGTTTATACAATTTTTCAGCAAGAGGAAGAATAGCCATATAGTACTATCATGGTCATATCAATTCAATGGAAAAGAATACCTGCCATATGAAATAAGGAATTTATTTATTTATTTTTGGTTGCAGCCATCATTGTTGTCTGGAAGGCCCGGGCTGGATTCGAGCCCACCAGCTCAGGTGTATGTGGCTGGTGCCTTAGCCGCTTGAGCCATAGGCACCGAGCCTGAAATAAGAAATTTAGCCAGAGTACTGAGAGACTATTATAAAATTTCAGGTTATTCTCATTTTCTAAATCCCTCTGACTCATTTTTCTCATTTCCTTCACCTGCCGCTGAAATATACATACTTTCCTTCTCCCCCTCACACTTACTTTTCTTCTAGTTCCTAAATTATTTTACCATGTTCATATTTCATTCTGATCATTCCAAAAATATTGAAATGAAGCTTCCCTTTAACATGACCTACTTTAGCGTAGAATTTGCCCCAAGTCTTATTTCTCATTCAAGAGCAGGTACATGTGAATTACCAAGTGAATCTCATTAGTATAATTTAACCCAGGAGGAGGTTTTGCAGTACTGTTGTACTAAGCCTCAAGGATGTATTTTCCAAACTCTAAAGCAGGCGTCCTCAAACTTTTTAAACGGGGCCAACTCACTGTCTCTCAGACCGTTTGGAGGGCTGGACTATAGTTTAAAAAAAAAAAACTATGAACAAATTCCTATGCACACTGCACATATCTTATTTTGAAGTAAAAAACAATAGGGGATCAAATATAATTCACACCGCTTCATGTGGCCCACGGGCCGCAGTTTGAGGACGCCTGCTCTAAAGACTGGTAGCTACTCTTGAGCAATTGCTCAAAAGTATAAACTGAATTCTCTATGCCACTCACATCATTTTAATTGTAGTAATTAATTTTAATTAACTCCCAATAATGTGTATTGCCAGATGGAAAACTGAGGCTATGGCCTATATCCCTAATTTGAATGTAAGTAATAATATTAGGTTAATGTTACAAAGGTAAAGAGAGCTTAGGTTGTGAAATACATAATTATTAGCCTCATTTCCCAGGGAATATCCTCTGCTTAAGGGTTTTGAAGAGTCCTCGTTGAACAGAAGTTAAAGTGGATAGTAAACCATCTTTCCTCCTCCTGTCTAGTTCTGGTTCTAGCTAATAAAAATTAGGTTTTTGCTTCCTAGTTTTCAAATTGAGGGTGTTTTTGTTGCTTCTCAATTAAAACATTATAACTTAAATTGATTTTCTTTTCTTATTTTTTCTTTTCTTTTTGAGACAGAGTCTCCTCTGTTGCCCAGGCTGGAGTACCATGGCGTCAGCCTCACTCTCAGCAACCTTACCCTCCTAGGTTCAAGTGATCCTCCTGCCTCAGCATCCTGAGTAGCTGGGACTGCAGGTGCCCGCCACAACACCCAGCTAATTTTTCTATTTTTAGTAGAGATGGGATCTCACTCTTGCTCAGGTTGTTCTTAAAATCCTGAGCTCAAGCAGTCCTCCTGCCTCAGCCTCCCAGAGTGCTAGGATTACAGGTGTGAGCCACTGTGCCTGGCCTAAAGTGGTTTTCTTTACATGACAGCAATTTATATTAGACATTCCAATTTAATATAAAAGCTATCTGTTTTTCCACTGATATAATTTAAAATCATAGCTATAATTTTATCTTTGAAATTAGAAATGAGGTTATAAATTATACTTAATTGATGACTTAATTGATGACAATTAAGTATAATTTTAGGGGACAAGTTCAAATAAAGTCTTGGGAGTAGGAACAAACTTTTAGCTACTAATTTGGTGGACAATGTAAAATATTATAATGTCCACATTATATTCATGTAGTCTTAATAGATTTATTTGGGATTTAAAAGACATGTTTTTGTTGCAAAAGAAGAAGTAATAGTGGTTTAAAGAAAACATTTAATATTCTCAGTTGTTTGAGCAAAACACCAAACTGTTCAGGATCAACTATCCTTTATTCCTAAATATGTCTATATAGAATACTGTACAGATTCTATACTTAAATATGTCTGTATTGAATACTGTACAGATTCCCGTCTTATCAGAGGAAGAACCATTTAGCACAATATGAAATGTTAGAGCTAGAAAAGTCTTTTAACATCATGTGGTCTAAACTCCTTAGCATTCACCTTAGAATAAGATTATTCTATTCTCAAATCCTAGTAGTTTTCCTGCCCTAATTTCCAAAACAAATGAAGAACCACTGGTCCCTGGATCCCCTCTGCTGTATGTGCGTAACTGCCTTTCCATTGCCTCTGATATTCTTTTCCAGTTTTTTTTGGTCAGGGCCGGGTTTGAACCTGCCACCTCTGCTATAGGGGGCCGGCACTGCCCTGCCTCTGATATTCTTCACATTCAGGCTAATGATTGCAGCTGTGAGAGTTACATCCTTGATTCATCATGCCTGAATTAGCCTAGGAAAAGATTAGCCTACCACACGCAGAAGCACACTTTTCAGTTTAAATGCTGGCAAAGGTAAAGATGAGTCATTTTAAGTTTTAGGAGTAGTCATGGTAAGAGTCAATTGTGTTGTTGGTGAACATAGCCAGACCATTGGAACATACCATTGGAAAACATACCAGATGGGATTTGTCAGAGTGATTCAAGAATAACACTACCCCCCAACAATAAACAATAAAGAAATGAAAAAAAAAAAAAAAAAAGAATAATCTAGGTGCTATAGCAATAGGTTTGTCAAAGTAATTGTTTTCTTGTCATTGTTACTTTTGATTATAATATGCCTCTTGCATATTGTAAACTTCCTTGGGATAAAGAATAAAATCTGTTTTGTTTATTGTCCAAAAAAAAAAAAAAAAAAAAAAAGAGTAACACTACCCTATTATTACTGATTTTTTTTTTTAAGATGGGGTCTTGTTCTGTCACCCAGGCTTAAGTGCTATGGGACAATCATAGCTCACTACAGCCTCAAACTCCTGCTATCATGTTATTTAAGACAGGTAATACTACCTTTCCTATTATTTAAGACAAGTTATCTTACCCACCCTATTGTAGTGGAGAAGCAAAAGCAGACCAGCACAGATTTTTGTGGAGGCTAGTTGTGGGGGAATGTTATGGTGAGTTTTCTGTTCTGCTTTCTTAGTCCCATTTCTCATTCATTGGATCAACAGATATTTATTTTGCATATGGCATGAGCTGAATATTCTACTTGGTCTGGACAATACAGCAGACAAGATCCAGTCTTGGGCCCAAAGAGCATACGGTGGATATGTACACTACAGGGCAATGCCAGATAGCTGCCCCACAGAGCAGAGCAGCTGCCTAAGACCTTCGCACACTGTGCACCTCCACCACTGCACAAGTATTATCTCTCCCCTCTTCTTTAGGATACAATGAGCAATAACTATTATAACTAGTTGTGAGGCATTTTGGAAATGAAAGTGCTACCAAAGAGCTGAATAACAGAAAATAAGATTAAAGTACAGGGTAGAAACAGTTCTCCTAGGTAAGTTCAGTATTTATGTCAATGTTATAGGACTGCTACCAGGGAAAAGCTATTTTAGGTACAAAATCAAAACACTTCTCATACGAGCAGGAGAGATTGTAGAATCTTGTATTTTTGGCATTACATGAGCTAAGTATAGTTGAAATATCACATATAGTCCAGAGTTTCTACACCTCTGTAGCGTCTATTAAGAATCTTCTGCATCTTCATTGGTTGGAAATATTTCTCTAATAGTTTTTACATGCTGAAACTATATAAGACCATTGTTTGCCAATAAGGATTATTTTTTTTTTCACCATACACTGGTTTTATATACCATTTGACAAATTTTCATCACACTGGTTAACATAGCCTTCCTGGCTTTTTCTTAGTTATTTTTTAAGACATTTATATTCTACATTTAGTAAGTTTCACATGTGCCCTTGTAAGATGCACCTTAGGTGTGGTCCCACCAATCACCCTCCCTCCACCCATCCTCCCCCCTTCCTTTCCGCTTTCTCCATATTCTTAGGTTGTAGTTGGGTTATAGCTTTCCTATGAAAGCTATAAATTAGTTTCATAGTAGGGCTTAGTACACTGGATACTTTTTCTTCCATTCTTGAGATACTTTACTAAGAAGAATATGTTCCAGCTCCATCCATGTAAGGATTATATTTTTATACTCAGAAACTATGAGGAGGTTCTTTAAATTAAATAAGATGAATAGCTATACCTTTTGTGGTTAACCTGTCGGTATGTTGGGTTTGGAGAATTATTTTCAGTGGCTTATTACACCTAATCCTTTCTGATTTAACTTATGTTTTTAAAGCTTGTTAATTTGCTCAAAAGATACCAGTTTATATCCCTTTCTACATCCTCAGAAGAGGAAGAGTTTATAAAACTGGGCATTTCTTCTAGATGCTTTTATATAGTCATTCTCATACCTATGATTGAGATTCTCAACATGTAGGAAAAGAAATATATCCTTTTTGGTAGTCATTAATATTCTGTGACTATGAACTAAATCTTATTTTAACATTAGTACTTTTATTTTTTTACCAGCATTTTCACCCAAATTGAATGGGGTACTACCTCACAGTGTTCAGCCTCTGGCGTAACAGACCCGGATGACCTGTCATGGGGCATCGTGATCTTGCAATCTCTCCTTCTCTGAACAATGGGATTTTTTTGTCTTAGTTTGTAATAAGGCAACTGTCTAATTTCATCATACTCAGAGACAACAGAAATATTCAAAATTTAACTTCATGTGCATGACATTTATTTGAAAATATATAATGATATTACACGGATGAGGGATCTTCATTTTTTATTGTCTTCCCCTATTTTGCCAAATTCAATAATATGGAGACTTCCACACAGTTGCATATCATTTTGTGTCTTCCATATATTTGTGCTTTGGTCACGGATGTCCCTTTGTCCTTATTATATTATCTTTGTACATTTCCATTTAGTGTTTCTATTGAGAGTAAAGAGATAGAAGCATGAACATTAATAACCCATGCATCAAACATTTTTGCTGTACTTCATAGGAGTGAGCAGTTAAGGCTAGAAAAGTGTGTTTAATATTCTTTTCAAAGCTTGGTTGTTACATAAATGATCAGTTTAGTGATTGAAGGCAGTAAGTATAATATGTAGTCTAATCGATAAAAACAGGATAATAAAACCAATGTTTTTTCAGAAAAAAGCATATGGCTTACATGCATTGTATGGCAAAGTATTACTAAAATTTACCCGAAAGAACTCTCATAATGTTTTCAGGTTTTATGGGAACGCTTTGGCTATACGGTACTTGGATTTGAATCCTCATAATGACAAAGGCTCTTAACAGTTACTTAAAAAAGAAAAAAAAAGAAAAAAAAAAGAAAAACCACAGACTATACTGTTTTTATGAAATGTAACTCATCCTAATTATATTTGTGCCAAGACTGTGAAACTGCACTATACTAGTAGGAAGAAGGTACAACTGTTTATTTAAATGTTGAAAAGTAGTATCAAGTGCATTTTAGAAAAATATTTGGTAACTTACAGCACTTTGGTGAAGGATTGTGCAATTATAAAGGTTTATGCCATTTTATTGTTTTCTAATTCCCAGGAATTATTCTTAACTAGGCTTTAGATTCAAAACCAAACTCAATTTTAAGACTAGCACTTTTTCCTCCTGGTAATTTCTGTTTTTCCAATTCTGTGGAACATTTAACTTAAACCATTTTTTGCAATGAGTTTTAGCTTTTCCTTTTCTATCCTAACTTCAAAATCTTTAACTTAAGAAGCATTTTAAATGAATCTGTTGGTAACTAGAAAAATATTTTAGATATCATGACCATTTACCTATATACTCGAGTATAAGCCGAGTTTTTTCCGGCACAAAATTTGCGCCAAAAAACCCAAACTCGGCACAAATTTTGTGTCGAAAAAACTCAGCTTATACTCGAGTATATACGGTAATCACATGCCAAATTTTAGTAATTTTCTGATAAAACAACTGAATACCTAAAAAAGAACATTCATACATTTTAATTTGTTTTCATTTGTTATGAATAATTGAGTGGTTGATGTCCACATAGTCATAATTTATCTAAAATCTGGAGCTGCCAAGACAACCATGTGCATAGCTATGCTTAAAACACACCCCCATCTCCCAAAGAAACATAAGACTTAGAAGAAGTAGACTTCTGTGTCATTACGTTTGCTATTATATACATATTTTTGTATATATACACATACATATACACTACTATATATATATATATATATATATATATATATACTTCTATTAAGTTACCAGTACTTTACCATTTTACACCCATGGGTCATAGAAGCAAAATGAAAATGAATATAAATGCTTTACATTAATGTTGGCATCAATACAGATTATGCATAAACTGTTGCAATAAAAGATATTCATCGTGCCTGCATCTAAAGAATTTACCTTGGGTTTTCCCTGGCCTTTTTCATTTAAGGCTGCACGATCATCTTAAATGTAAAGATGACGGAACATAAGAAAGACTGAATGAAGTGATGGCCCTGTTTGCCCTGAGATAAACGTCCTGTTGAATTTGTTGAGGGGTATTGGCTGCTGTACTATATAACAATATAGTTTATTATGACTTAAACTGTATTGTTCACAAGCAACATGTGAGTCGTATGTACAAATCACAGTACTTAGAATTTATACATCTTTCCCTTTCCTCACAAAATGAATTCAGAACTGTCAATTCAAATTTATAATTTTAAGCTGCTAATTATTAAAGATTGCCAGATGAATTGAAGAGTAAATGGAATAAGAGCTATAAAAAAACACTAATTAATAACACAACCCTGTGTACTATCAACCATCTGAGTTTCTTATAAAGCCTTAAAATATTTTAGTGAAAAATTACATACCTGGAACAAAAGGCACTTTATTACCTTGAACTAGCGATGTCTGTATAGAATTTGTCTAAAATCCCTTACTCTTTATCCTTTTATAAATTTATCCTAGTTATATGTTTTTCTAAAGCCTCTTATAGGATAATGTAATAATCCAAACTAATTTAACAAAAGATTGTATTACATAATATAACCAATGAACAATACAGAAATAAAACATGTAACAGAATTACATGTGATAATGACAAAACTGTTAGTCTAAGTCTACAGTCATTTGAGATTTTAAAATGTTGTTAAATTTGAAGGCTTTTTCGTTAAACATTTTTGGGCAGTTTTAATTTTTTAACCTTATTTTTAATTGGTACTACCTTATCTTGAAATGTTAATTAATATAAGCTAGCCTATTATGACTCATTTTTGGTTTAGCTGAGTTTTTCTAATGTAACCCTAAAACATTATAAAATACGTTTGTTTCTTCTTTGTTCAAGTCAGCTGTGCCTGGTGAATTATCAGATTTAAATCATCAACATGGATGTACTGCTATGTATAAGTTGTTTCCTGCTCGGAAAATTAGTAGTTGATTTATACAATGAGTTTAGTTCAGTAGAAAAAGCCTGGGATAATTTTTTCAAAAGAGTTCAACCCTGTTAAGTTAAACTTCAACATCTTTTTGATATTATAAGGATAGGCTTTTACCCAAGAATGTTTTTCAACAGAAGAATATTTCAAACGTTGCTTTCTTATTCGTTTGGGGGCAGTACACTTAAAAAAAAAATTGTTCCTGTAATTTTACATAATTTTAAGTCTTTCTCTGTGGTGGCCATTTTTCTATCTTTAGTTTTAAACATTTTACTAAATGTAAATGCAGTTTCATAGGCAGAGTCATCATTAACATGATATAAAAAGGAGTCCAATTTATCAGAGGTCTGTCCTTCCCAAGGAGAGACTAAAGACCAATTTCATGTGTATTGTTCGGTTTCTTTGTTTTCTTTTTAAAATAGGACACATTAACCCAAAGGTGTGTTAATGTCATGGCATGAACAATCTTAAATGTAGACCTACTGAGTATTTTGTTATGCAGAGTAGCAGACGTTTCTCAAATCTCTGTGATGCTAAATATTTTCCTTAGAAAGTTTTGTTTAATGTTAGACTGTTGTTCTGAAAGATGTTGGTCCTAGTGGGGTTTTTTAAAACTTGGAAAACAAATAAACGCATGTATTACAAGTAGAGCAATGGTGAATTGTAAACTTAACCATATAGTACTGATTCTATTTTCAAAAATGTTTTGCTGTGAAATATATAACATAAAATTGCTGCTGTACTGTAATTGAGTACTTTTTCCTAAATGACCCTGTTATCACTATTCCAGGCTTAGAATTTGGGCAGATACATGACTAGTTCATGTGTCTGCATAGATGCTTCAAGGTATATTCTTCTCTTGGTGAGTAAAATTATATTTTCCTTGGCATCAGTGCTTTGAGATCTGAATATACCTGTATCTATCTGTCTTCATTGCACATTTCTTATACAGTAGCTTCTAATGTGCCAAAATTGGCCTAGACACAACTAAAAATCGAGGGTTTGTTACATGCTTTCTCACAGAAAGGTTTTCAATGTTATTGATTATAGGTTTGTACTATGAAAATAGTGGAACTCCCTTTAAAATTTCGTATTTGCTAAATTTAAATTAATATTTTTTTCTTTAGCTCACAAATTACCCTAAACCCAGAGGGAATATCAACCCTTTTCACTGTTGTCAAATCAAGCATAAGGAACAACCCTATGATACTACAGAAACAGCTGAGGAATAAGGAATAAGTCTCTTGTGTTACACCTCAGAATAAAGGCATTCGGTGAAAGAAATGGACAAAGTTCCTCATGAATACAAGCATCTGTACTTGACATAAGACAAGTATCAACACCATTGGCATCATTTTCAAACTGATCTTATGTGAAATACCTTCCAGCACTTTGGAGTACTTCTCACCTCTATCAGGTTTTGATTTTTGTTTTTTTGAATTCGCCAAACCTTTCACTTTTCAAACCACATTTGTCAGCACTGAGATAGTGAGACGTATAGATTTGAAAATACTTTCTTAAGAGATCATGTAACTATATAACTCTGAATTTAAAAATTTAGGTGGGGAGGAATAACTTCAACCCACTTTCTCATACAAGACGCAATTTTTTAAAATCTGTAACTGCTTTAGTGTTAACAGGGTACAGGTGGGGGTTTGTCCTGTATTGTACTTAAAAGATTCTCATTTATTGTGACTGTGTTGTACTGTATGAAAACAAATCATAAATTGCCTTGTATTGTTTATTATAGACCATACCACGTACTCCTTCAGTTTTGATGTTCCAGATTTTTCAGTGATGCATGTTAACAGTTAGGTCCTAAAATTCTGTGGTGCTAATTCTTCCATATCCGATGGTGCTTTTGTGGATGCTAACTGCACACATGCTGAACAAAGCTTGAAGTTTAACAACTTTCCTCCCTTCCTCTGTTTATAAGAAGTAAAATAAGATAACTTGAATTTGTCTCAAAGTATCACTGACAATCTAATAAACTTGTTTATATGTGTGAGTAGTTTGGATTCTTATTTTACAGAAAGAATCTCAGCTCTCATGGGAAGTTGTCTTGTGTTTATTGCCCTATTTCAATTACGCCCCCAAATTTGAGGTGAATTCATTTGTGTATGTGTGTGTGTGTGTGTGTGTGTTCTTATCTTTGGGAATTTAAATCCAGTTTACCTGGCATCTAAATTCATGTTTAGGTAGGATCTATAAAAACTAGACCTATCAAACCTGAAAATAAGTAAGAAGCCCAAAAAATGTGCCAATAGAGTGTCTTCACCTGTTTCATTTTTTACTAATTAAGTCTCATCATGTGTTTGAGCCAGGAGAGAACATTGGCATGAAAGCAAGTATGACTTCAAAACCTTTATTGCAACTCAAATGACATTGAAAAGGCCAGTCCTATTTGCTAATATTTAAAGTAACAGTTCTACTCCTTATTATGAAAATAAGGAACCCCCAAAATTAGAATTTTCCAGGGCAAACTTGACATCATTCGATAGAATGGCATAATCAATAAATTCATTGCAATAGTTTCATTGGATTTTTAGCTTTAGAATCTAAATTAAGAATCACAACAGCGGGACATGTGAAGCTGCTGATATCTTCATGATGGCCGAGGGCAGTTTCTCCCACGCCAGAGATAAATTCAATATGAAGGCAGTGTTTGTTTGCATTCTGAGCTTGGCATTTTGCCTAACCCATGGGTAATAGAAAAAAGAAATGAATAAAATCAGAACAAATGGATTAAGACTTCTCAAGCAACAGTCATTGACCTTGCGTAGAAGATGATCAAATCTATCAATCTACTCTAGCAAATCTGATGACTGAAATGACATTCCCCTATTACTATGGTCCTTTATTATATGAAGAGTGTAAGACGCAGTGATTTTATCTCAAATAGCTATTAAATCATGTCTCACTTCCAATATCAGAAAATGAAGTTTAAGGAAGAGAACCAGTGTGAACCCTAGGTTTGTTTCTGCGACTGTCTTGAACAAATACAGTACAGTAGACCCTCCGTAGCTGACCACCTCCTTAAGCTGACCTAATTTTCATAGACTGGACATGCACCACATGTACATACCAGTTCAACAGGCCTAGTTCCTTACGTTGACCACCTCTGTATGTTGACCAGATTGTTACGGTCCCTTGGATGGTCAACTTACAGAGGTGCTACCATATTTATTAATTACAGCATCTGTTCAAAGATATTTCTACAGTATATTTTTTGTAACTTCTTTACAGCATTCCATTTTATGAAAACTGATGAATAATGAATGTGCTACAAAATAATTCCACATTTTCTTTAATGAAAAAGAGAGAGAAAATAAGTAGGTCTTTGAATGTTTTGGAAAATCTTTATTTCTCTGGTAATATCATCCTTGTTAATAGCAGAAAAATTAATCCTAATTTTAGGAAAGGATAAGAGATGCTTTTGGAAGAAAAACTATCTGATCTATATGAAAAGATCAGTCAACCAGATTTCTGTATTCATTTTTACCATAATGTTTGTCCCACATAAAAAAGTTATTCCTAAAAATATTTATCAGCTGTTTCTGGTAGTATTGAAATTGTTTTTTAAACTCATCATCCTTAAATTAAAAATGAATACTTTGTAAATTTGGTTCATTTATGAAAATAATGTAGTCTCTCTAAATGAAATCATGATTTAAGGGTTTTTTAATTACAGTTATATCTGTCTTTATAGTTATAGCCATATTATTTTAGTAAATTGTCTTTCTTGTTCCTAAAACAATAATTTCCCTTAGAGAACTTATGTTCAAGGTGTCTTCCCTAAATCCTTATAGGAGAGCATGTTCAAAAAAAGATTCAGATGTTCTGCATTAAGGAAAATCTTTTGAAATAGAATCTGCTAAAAACCTAACCTTACTCTTCTTATGGAAGTAATTTTTCTCAATGGGAATTGCTTTCAGCTTGAAAATGGCCAATAATAATAATGTTTAGCTACTTAAAAAACAAACAAATCCAGTGAAATCTGCATCATTTCAGATTTGTCTTCATACATTTAAAAAAAACTACTGAAGTCAATACTGACTGATTTGCACTAGACTAAAGTGGAAATGTTACCCACTATTTTATCCTTCACAGCTGCTGGCCGATGATGAAGAGACTCCTAGAAAATAACTAAAAAGTAACATAATTTCTACAAAAAAATATGCGAGTGGTAGTAGTTCATAAGACTAAATAAATCATAAAATGCGGTGGACTCAGGCCTACACATACTCTTCCAAATTGGTCTCATATTCCCGGAGTGGTAGGTAAAGCTGACACTTTTTGCAAAGCATTTTGCTATTATAAAAGATTGTTAAGAAGACTAGCACAGGAAGATAAAAAGGACTCTGAATGAAAGAGTTGGCCCTTGGTTTTATATATTTAGAAACCCAGTTCATCCTGAGTTCACAAGAGATTCCTTTTAAACAAAGTCATGAGGAAAACATCTTGAGCATCAGATATCCAATGGAGAAACCAATTAATTTGCAACAAAAAACAAAGTGATACTCCTGAGGAGGACTGGGAAGATGCTAAGTGTAAGAAGTGAAGTTAGACATGTTCTTTTTTACCTTTTTAAGTATTATTTTATGATAAGCATGTATTATTTTGTAGTTTTTTAAATGACCTTTTAAAACCTGGAAATGAAGTGCTAGACAGACTAAAATAGCTGTATCAGCTGGTCAGCACATTCTCTTTCCAGTAGGAAAACCTACTCCTAAAATCTGATTAACATCAGGATGTTGCTTGGCAAATAAAAAATCAAATAAAGGGAAATGAGTAATATTCATGAATAGCATTATGTTACGCGGGGCTCCATGACGCAGACCCGCCAAGGAAGCAGGAATAATCACACTGCACACTCACCCCAGTCAGAGACGGAAACTGCTAACAAATGTGTAGGCTTTGAACCTGTTTTTTTCGATTCCATGCGATTCATCATCTTTCAGCATGGAAATATTATTGCTTATATGATAAAATGAGCCCACATATTCTTACATTTAGTATGACTTTAGGATGCTCGATGATATAATACCATTTTATAATTTTCATTCATCATTAAGCATTGTCATTAATCATGTATTATTATATAATCATATATTTTCATCATTATATAATCATTTCATAATCATTAATTATTAACTTCATTATCATTAATTATTCATTCTCATTATGAATGTCATTCATCATTAACAAAAGCTTTGCGGGCTATAGCTCTCTCTCTGACCATGACCCTTCTTGATAGAAATTTGGGGAACATCACAGTTCAACAGAAGTGACTAATGAAAGACCAGGACCCTCCTACCTTAACCCTCCTGGCAGACCCTGCTGATAGACCAGGGCATTCATTTCAACAGGCCAGACACAGTTCTAGAATCTTTCTCAACTCTGCACTCACCTGGCAGCCACTCCAGTTGGCTGAGTTAGCGTGTAAGATTGACATTGGCCATTCTGCCTTAGAAGCCCACCAGCATGTACACAGGCCTTCTGCGTTAGTCTGGGTCCTCCAAGGGGCAGGTGCCAAGATGGGATTTGATGTGCAAGCGATTTATTGGAGTAAATGCCAGAGGGAAGATGTAGAAGGAGCTGGTGGAGGAGCCGTCAGACTGATGCAGGTCTGTCCCCTGTGAAAACAGAGAGGAGAAGGAGGGCAGGAGGGAAGATGGCAGTAAGGAGATCACTCCTTAGACTACAGTACAGTTCCAAGCAAGTTCCAGGCCAGCCTACGGGAGTCCTTGAGCCAAAGTCATCCTGTGAGGTACTGAGGTACCAACCTGCCACACCCAGACAGGGGCTGGAAGCAGCCTAGGAACTGGCAACAGATTTCAGAGCCCAGCAGCTGGGTCTGAGGGTCAGTTAGGTGGATTCATAGAACGGTGCAGTGCAGAGGAGCCTGTGGCGTCCATGAAAATGCATCTCTGAGATTTCCCACCACGGGGAGCACAGTTGGCCCACAGGTTACTTCTGATTCTGTGGGGCTTGCTTCTAGGTAGTGTGGTATTCACGTCCGAGGCCTGCACTGTGCACCTGCCTCTTTGCTGTGAAGTGGCCCCCTAGTTGGACGTCTATGTCTCCGCTTCCAAGGCCACTCTGTTCCAGGGCCCATCCTAGGCGGCCAATTCTAGGCGGCCAATAACAGTGTGCTTCATGGCAGGCGGCCAAGTCATCTTGTCAACTTGGTTGCTCTGTGCCTCTCCCCGGAGGATGTTAATATGTGATACAAAACTCATCGCAGTTGTAACTACTACCACGTATGAACCCACAAGCCTCCACCCCAAAACTCCTCATCCCAATCTTCCAGTCCTTTTCCTTCCAGTCCTTTTTCTTCAGGAGACCAGATGGCCATGCCACTGACCACAGCCCAGGAACTATAAATACTTTTACTTCAAGCTACTTCTTCCATGCAAAATGGATGCCTACAGCTCTGCCCATGGGAAATACAGTCCCTCTCCTGGCAGAGGGATGCGGGCCTGTCGAGGGAGATAAGAATATGGCAGTTTGGGCTGCCTGTTCATGCAGCATGCTCATGGTCTCTGGTCCTGCTCAATCTGACTCTAGGATGTACCAAAATATGATCACTGATCACCACTTGGCCTGTCCAACATTCAAGAGAACTCAAATATTAATGGACAATTCTGTACCTATGGTCCAGGACCATCATCACCATGCGATTCATCATCTTTCAGCATGGAAATATTGTTGCTTATATGATAAAATGAGCCCACATATTCTTACATCATCACCAGGGCCCAGTAACAGTCCAATAGCTATTTCTTAAAACATGCACAATTTCTCCGCAGTGGTTGGCAGGGGCTTATTCCAGAATCCTAGGGGCTGCACTATAATTCTCCTCCTGGGGTTTGCCATAAGCTCCATCTTTTCCCACTGCATCTTCTCCCTGCACTGACACTCCAATGTCACAGAGTCTGCCTGATCATATGGACTGAGTCACAGGTCTGCTTCACCTGCTGCAGAACACTTTCTTGCCCTGAGCCCAACTCAAAGCTGGTGATTATAATCTATGTCACTCACTCGTATATGGGCCAGAGCAATACTCTTATCTGTGGAATGCATTGTCTCCTAAACCCAAAAAGACTTGACAGGGTGCTGAGTTCCCTTTATGTAGCAGGGATGCAAGATACACCTTGTTCAATTGTGGGTATTCCCCCACTCTGCAGAAGGCAAGGGCCTCTCCGTAAGCAACCAAAGAAAGACTGTGCCTCAAACAAGTGGCCATCAACTCTCCTTTAACTGCGCTCATTATCCCACTGCTACCAACAATACCAGTTAGCAGTAATCAGCCAACAAGTCTGCTGCCTTTGAGGACTTTTTTCTCTCCATAGCTTTCAAATGCTTCAGTCATCACATGAGCAACACCTTTGCCCTCTGCCAGCACATTTTGCCGGGATCACCACCAGTGAAACCTTTAACATTTGACTTCCTTGCTTATTCTAAGGACTCTCCATGCCCCACCTACTTAACCACTGGACTGTTAATGGGTCAGTCCCAAGTGCTAGTCTTACTACCTATTTTCTTGGATCACTCTTGGTACACTTGTGTTAGTACAGGTCACCTGAGAAACAAAAGCCAAGATATGGAAACAAACACTACTGAGGGGGGACTGGGCAGCTGGAGCAGGCTGGGAGAGGCACCAAACAGCAATGATGACCAACCCATGTGAAGGAGAGGAGGTAGTTCTTAGCCTCAAGTGCTGTCCTAGGAAGCTAGCAAGGCCAACAGGAGTCTTCAAGTCAAAGGGGCCCTTCAGAAGAATCCTATGTCTACAGAAATGGGTCTGCCATAAGCAGTCAGTAGGACCGGGCAAGTGGGACCTTGGCCTGAAGACATTGATGGAAGTCAGAGCACAGAAGCTCAAGCCATTTGTTAATTTCCTCCCTGCAGCAGCAGATCTGAGAGGCACAGTCTCAGAGTTGCTGCATCTCACAGAGGAGTTTATGATCACAAAGAGCTAATCTCAATCATAAATGAAACAGTGAATATTTTGCTCAGTTTGAGAGGGGGATAATTTTGATTCTTATATTCAAAATTGGGGGAAAGAATTATCCTAATTACAGTCTGAACTGACCATGAGTAATAAACTTAGAAGTAATATTTAAATATGACTATGTACTTTTAAGGTCAATAGTCAAATTCCTATCACCAAAAAATCAAACTTTAAAAACTATTTCAGTATACAGATATCTCACATATATCTTATATATCGAAAGAAAAACATTTCTTTCATTCAAAACGTACATTTGCACAAAAAGTAAATATAGAGTTATTTTCACTTTTAAAAGATTATTTTTTAAAAATAATCTTATAGGGTCTCACTCAAGCTAGGTTGCACTGATGTGGTCGTAGCTCACTGCAGCCTCAAACTCTTGAGCTCAAGTCATCCTCCTGCCTCAGCCTCCTGAATAACTAGGACTACAGGCACCCACTATCATGCTCGACTAATCTTTTTACTTTTTGTAAAGACAGGGTCTCACTGTGTTGTCCAGGCTAGTCTTGGAGTCCTGTTCTCAAGTGATCCTCTCCCCTGGGCCTCCCAATGGCACGGGTCACTGTGCCTAACTTCCCTATATGATGTATGTAATAGCAAACTCTGCTAGTGTATTTCTTTAATCATTTAAAAGTCTTTGATTTTACTTGATCACAAAATAATGGTTTTTTGTTTGTTTTTTTTTTTAATTGAGACAGAGTCTCACTTTATCACTCTCCGTAAAGTGCTATGCTGTCACAGCTCACAGCATCCTCAAACGCTTGGGCTTAAGCAATTCTTTTGCCTCAGCCTTCCAAGCAGTTGGGACTACTGGAGCCCGCCACAACGCCTGGCTATTTTTTGGTTGCAGTTGTCACTGTTGTTTAGCAGCCCCAGGCCAGGCTCAAACCTGCCAGCCTCAGTGTATGTGTCCAGCGCCCTACTCACTGAACTACAGGTGCCGAGCCACAAAATAATGTTGTTGTTTTTTTAAATCGAATAGCATCTAAGTGTGTTATTTAGAAAGTGAAGGTCCTCCATAATATCATACCTCAAAGATAACGTTGTTCAGACTTCAGTGAATAGTCTGTTGAATTTGTTGGTATGCACACCTTAACCTGTGTATATGATTTCTAAGACAAAATAGTACTTTCCTACCCTGAATTATACTATGTCCAAATGACTTTTTTTAAATATTTCTCCTCTTACTCTTCACAGATTTTTAAAATAATATTTTTAAAAACTGAGATATGCTTCAAGTAACATAAAATTTCCTCTTTGAAAGGAATTTTATATAAATAGAGTATAATATGTACTCTTTTTTATCTGACTTCTTTTATTCAATTTAATTATTTTAAGATTTATCCATATTGTTGTATGTATCAATAGTTCATTCGTTTTTATTGCAGTGGTTTCAGTTTACTCACGATGTTGTGCAATCCACCACCACATCATCTGGAATATTTTCTTCCCCTCCCCAAATGAAACCCTGTACCTATTAGCAGTTAGTCTCGAGTTCTCCTTCCCCTGGGGCTCTGTCAGCCTCTAGTCTACCTTCTGTCTCTATGGATTTCCCTGTTTGGGACATTTCGTCTCATCAGGGTCATATAATACATGGTCTTCTGCATCTGGCTTCTTTAATGTAGCATCATGTTTTCCACATTCATCCCTGGGGTAGGATGGGCCAACCAGTACTTCATTTCTTTTAATGCTTTAATAATGTTTCATTATATGGATACACCATGTTTTATTTATCTATGAACCAGATGAACATTACAGTTGTTTCCACTTTGGGCTATAACGAATAATGCTGCTAGCAACATTCATGTGTGAGTTTTGGATGGACAGATATCTTCAGTTCTCTTGAGTTATCTACCAAAAAGTAGAATTTCTGCATAATATGGTAATTCTATCTTTAATTTTTTGAGGAATTGCCAGAACTATTGTGCACAGTAGCTTTCCAATTTTATACCCCACCAGCAAACAAATTACTTTTTATATTTAAATCATCTTCAGCGTCTTTCTGTGTGTATAGATTTATACAATTATTTTTAGTAACTTTAATATTTCATTGTATGATTGTACGAAGGCATCAAAAATTATTTAACTAATCACCTAATAATGGACATTTCATTGTTCTCTGGTTTTTACAATGTCAACCACTGCTATATATTTTATACACATCTTAACAAATGAAGTGTCTTAGTCAAAAAAGGTGCATATTTTAATTATTTTATAGAGGAATAAATAACAAATAAAACACTGTATATATTTCATGTGTGCAATTTGGTAAGTTTTGATTAGGTATACGACCATGAAACATTCACTACCATCAAAATAATAAACATATTAATCACCACAAAAAGTTTCCTTCACTGACAGCCATTCTCACCTATCACGAGACAACCATTGACCTACTTTACATCAGTATAGATAAGTTTGCCGTTTTTTAGAATTTTATATAAATAGACTATAATATGTACTCTTTTTTATCTGACTTATTTTATTCAATTTAATTATTTTAAGATTTATCCATATTGTTGTATGTATCAATAGTTCATTCTTTTTTATTGCTGAATAGTATTCCATTGTGTGGACATGCTAAATTTGTTCCTTTGTTGATCTACTGATGGATATTTGGGTTGTTTCCAGTCTTCAGCTATTTAAAATAAAGCTATTACAAAAAGTTGTGTTCAAGTATTGTTATGTACATTTGTTTTCACCTCTCTTTGCTAAATACCTAGGAATGGATTAACTAGATCATATGGTAAGTATATGTTTAATTTTTTAAGAAACTGCCAACTATTCTCCAAAGTGGCTGTTCCATTAGTGCATTCCTACCAGCAATTTCTTAAAATTCTTGCCAATACTTGATATGGCCAATTTTTTTAATTTTCAAAATTTGAATAGCATATCTGGCCATCTCACGTGGTATTTGTGGGATTTTGTTTTTTGTTGTAAGAGACAGGGCCTTGCTCTGTTGCCCACGCTAGAGTGCAATGGTGATAACACAACTCATTGGAACCTTGAACTCCTGAGCTCAAGCAATCGATCCTCCTACTTCAGCATCCCCCATCACTGGGATTACAGGCATGAACCACTGCACCTGGCTCTTACTAGACCTATCAGAACAGTGGGGTATTGGCAACTAGGTCCCTGGGCTTTGTTCATTGATGGGTCAGCTCTGAAGACCAGAGTAAGGGAAATCCCCCCAATGGGCAGAGCTTCCATGGATACATCTGCAGCATCCACTTTGTAAAAACAGCCCAAGGTAAGGTTGTATAGATTCATGGACAGTGGCAAATGGTTTGACTATTTGGTCAAAAGCTTGAAAGAATTGGAACACTGGAGGCTCAGCACCCATAGCACAGTGGTTCCAGCACCAGCCACATACACGGAGGCTGGTGGGTTCGAATCCAGCCCACACCTACTAAACAACAATGACAACTGCAACAAAAAATAGCCAGGTGTTGTGGTGGGCACCTGTAGTCCCAGCTACTTGGAAGGCTGAGGCAAAAAGAAATCACTTGAGCTGAAGAGTTTGAGGTTGCTGTGAGCTGTGACGCCATGGCACTCTTCCAAGGGCAACATAGACAGACTGTCTCAAAAAAAAAAAAAAAAAAAAAATAGAATTGGAACACTGGAGACAAGGAGGTCTGGGGAAAAGATTTGTAGATGGACAAATAGGGGTAGTTGAGAAGTTTTATCCACCAAAGAATATCAACCAAGGTCGAGGCACTAAAACACCAAGTAAATAAGTCAGGCATCTTGGCACATGACTGTAGTCCCAGCTACCCAGATGGCTGAGGGGGGAAGATCCCTTGAGCTCAGGAGTCTCAGTCCAACCTGGGCAATGTAGCAAGACTCCCATCTCTAAAAAAATAAAATCAATAATAATTAAAAAAACAAAACAAAACCAAATAGCTAGAGAAACCCACTCACATCTCAGAGATTTAGGACCTTTTCTCAAAGGAACTTGTCTATGACAAATACACAATTTGGGGTTCTTTATATAGTGGATGCCAACAAAATACATACACATTTTAAGAAAGGAAAATCTGGGCAGGCCCAGTGGCTCATGCCTGTAATCCTAGCACTCTGGGAGGCTGAGGCTAGTGGAACACATGAGCTCAGGAGTTTGAGACCAGCCTGAGCAAAGTGAAACCCCATCTCTACTAAAAATAGAAATACTAGCTGGGTGTCATGGTGGGAGCTTGTAATTCCAGCTACTTTGGAAGCTCAGACAAGGGGAGCGCCCAAGAGTTTGAGGTTGCTGTGAGCTATGATGCCGTAGTACTTAACCCCAGGGCAACTGAGTGTGACTCTGTCTCAAAAAAAAATATATATATATATATAATATATGCATATATAATATATATGTAGTTTTCTTCCTTTTCTTCTTTTGTTCTTTTTTTCTCTTTTTTTAGAGACAGAGTCTCACTTTGTACCCTTGGTAGAGTGCCATGGCATCATAGCTCAGAGCAACCTCAAACTCCTGGGCTTAAGCAATTCTTTTGCCTCAGCCTCCCAAGTAGCTGGGACTACAGGTGCCCACCACAAAGCCCAGCTATTTTTTAGAGACAGGATCTTGTTCTTGCTCAGCCTGGTTTCAAACCCATGAGCTCAGGCCATCCACCTGCCTCAGCCTCCCAGAGTGCTAAGATTATAGGCACGAGCCACTGCACCTGGCTTGGAAAAAAACTATATTAAAATTGTAATACTCAATGTATACTAATAACAAAAGAAGAATACAAGTGGCATTTGACTTCTGCAGTTATAAGAGGTCTTCCAAGTTCTTACCACCAGTATCCAGATACTTCTGATTATGGCAATGTGGGAAAGGAATTCTGATAACCCAGACAGGAGTCAGATATTTTAGAAAAACAGGTCAGAAACTAGCGACATCCCCACCCACCACCCACCCCCGGACTCCTGGGAGCACTTTAAGAGCAGAGTTACTTAGAAACATTCTACCCATATCCTGGCTGGCACTAGAGGGGCAGCCCAGAGACAAACATCAATCAGAAAAGGATGACTCCTGTCATCTCCCCCTGATTCCAACTATACTGACAAGGCTAATAAAAGCTTCTTCCTATTGTCGTTCTGTTTTCAGGAAGGAAATGGTGAGGGAACAGCATGAAAACTAAACTTACACTAAGTTATTTTCTTTCTTTTTTTTTTTTAAATCATAGCTGTGTACATTAATGCGATCATGGGGCACCATATACTGGTTTTATAGACTGTTTGACACATTTTCATCACATTGGTTAACATAGCCTTCCTGGCATTTTCTTAGTTATTGTGTTAAGACAATTACATTCCACTAAGTTATTTTCAAAGAAATAACCTATGAGGTTCAGAGAGGCAAACAGTGTCACATGCCAAGAGGTTCTAAGGAAGTGCTGCCCCAGACCTAAAACCTCACAGGGTTTTTATTGTGTTCTTAATGTTATTAACATTTCAAATAATATTAAAATCATCAAGATAATCTAGGGGTAGGGAAGGAAATATGACCATACTCATGACACACAGGTGGTCTTGTGTCAGCATCAAAGCCTGGGGAAACAATATATAGAACATTTTCTAATCTGATTTACCAAACTATTTCAAACCCATCAAGCATTCTGTTCTTAACATTTGTCTTTAGTTTTATTTTATTTATTATTATTTTTTTTTTTTTTGCAGTTTTTGGCCAGGGCAGGGTTTGAACCTGCCACCTCTGGTATATGGGGCTGGCACCCTACTCACCGAGCCACAGGCAACGCCCCATGTCTTCAGTTTTAAAGGTTAAGGAAACAGGCTCTTGCCTTTTTGTGTTTCTAAACAAATGCTTAACTGTTTTTATTTCACTTTAATTATTCTAGCCTTAACCCACATCTTGCAACTGTGTGAGGGGGAACTGACCCCACTATTTCCTCTAGCAAAGCCTCTCCTTACCCCCGTTTCCTCTGGCAAAGCCTCTCCTTACCCCCGTTTCCTCTAGTAAAGCCTTCCTTACCCCTGGCCTCGCCTCCTCTCTTTCTTGCAGATTCTCACTCTGTCTCTAACCTAAACCTCTCGGGTGAACTCTGTCTTGAACAACATCGTGAGGCCTCCCAGATTGTCCCTTGTGCACACCACACACAGTACCATGTTTCTCTAACTCATCATAAATGTGTGTAATTATTAAATGTGGTGAAGGGTCTGCTGCATACTCCATTGTCATTGTACCTCAACAGCATTCTCGAATTTCAAACACCACTTCAAAATGGTCTTGTGCTCCTCTTTGAATGACAACCTTGCTTCTGCCATTTTCTCTGGCCATCCTGCCTGTTTCGTGGTGATGCTAGCTTTCATGTGATTAGTGTCATCTTTTTCTTTTTTTAATTTTCTTTTTTTAGAGACAGAGTCTCACTTTGTCACCCTCAGTAGAGTGCTGTGGTGTCACATTGCACAGCAACCTCCAGCTCTTGGACTTAGGCGATTATCTTGCCTCAGCCTCCCGAGTAGCTGGCACTACAGGTGCCCACCACAATGCCTGGCTTTTTTTATTGTTGTTACAGTTTGGCCAGGGCCACGTTTGAACCCACCACCCTCAGTATATCAGGCCAGCACCCTAGTCACTGCGCCACAGGCACCGCCCTAATTAATGTCATCTTTTGAATGAATGTCACACATACATATTGCTGCTGTAATTCAAGTCAGCCTCAAAAAATAATACATAGATAACATCTCCTAAAATGTAGAGTGGCGCTTGTGGCTCAAAGGAGTAGGGTGCTGACTCCATATGCCGGAGGTGGTGGGTTCAAACCCAGCCCTGGCCAAAAACTGCAAAAAAAAAAAAAAAAAAAAAAAAAAAAATAAAAAAAAAAAAAAACAGACATTTAAGGAGCCAATATAACATTAATTAGGAACAGCAATATAACACATAACATCGACAGACCCTTCCCAAAGCAATCACCAGATTCAATGTAATCCCCATTAAAATACCAACATCATATTTTCAAGATTTGGAAAAAAATAATTTGTTTTGTATGGGACTAGATAAAACCCCATATAGCCAAGGTAATTACTAAGAATTACATATTTTTAATAATAAAAACAAGGCTGGGGACATCACCCTACCAGACTTTAGGCTATACTACAAGGCCATAGTGATCAAAATAGCATGGTATTGGCACAAAAATAGAGACACAGACATTTGTAACCTAATAGAAAACCATGAGATGAAACTAACATCTTAGAGCCACCTGATATTCGATAAACCAAACAAGAACATACACGTGGGAAAAGAATAGTTTTTTACTATTCTATTACTATAGTTTTTTACTAAATACTATTCCTATTCAACACATGGTGCTGGGAGAGCAGGAAAAGCACATGAAAAAGACTGAAACTGGACTCATACATTTCACCACTTACAAAAATTGATTCAAGATGGATAAAAGATTTAAATCTAAGGCAAGAAACAATAAAAATCCTTGAAGAAAATGTGGGGAAAACACTTGAAGGTATCAGCCTGGGGAAAGACTTTGTGAAGAAGACTCTAGTAGCAATTGCAACAACAAAAATAAACAAAATAAAAATAATTAAACTGAAAAGTTTCTGTCCAGCTAAGGAGATGACAACCAAAGCAAACAGACAAACTTCAGAATGGGAAAAGGTATTTGCATGTTATGAATCAAACAAAGGCTTGAAAGGTACAATGAGTTGGTCTAACCAACTGGAGCTCTGAAGGAAGAGAGACAGAATGGGCAGAAGAGAGAATAGCCAAGAATTTGCTAAAACTGATGAAAAAATTAAATACAAATTAAAGAAGTCTTACAAACTCTAAGCAGATAAAAAGAATCCACACCTAGGCATGTCACAGTAAACTTCCCCAAATCAAAGAACAGCAGTCACACACACAAAAAATTAACTTCAGGAGCAAAAAGTAGACTGACGGCTAATTTCTCAAGAGAATCTATGGATTCCAGGAGACAAAGGAATATTATGTTTCAGGTGCTGGAAGATATTGCCAATTTAGATTTCACACTGAGCAAAAATATTTTTCAAGAATGAAAAGAGTACAGATGGCTCAGTGCCTGGACAGTGGTTACGGCACTGGCCACACACACAGAGGCTGGTAGGTTTGAAGCCAGCTCAGGCCTGCTAAACAACGACAACTGCAACAAAAAAAACAGCTGGGCGTCATGGCGGGCGCCTGTAGTCCCAGCTACTTGGGAGGCTGAGGCAAGAGAATCGCTTGAGCCCCAAGAATTTGAGGTTGCTGTGAGCTGTGACACCATGACACTCCACTTAGGGTGACACAAGGAGGCTCTGTCTCAAAACAAACAAACAAACAAAAAAACAGTATAGAAATGTTTTTTGGTAAACAGAAACAAGAGAATTTTTCACCATCAGATCTCAAATATAACAGGGTGAAGTTCAGGTAGAAGAAAATGATCCCAGATGAAAAGTCAGTGATACAGGAAGAGGAAAAAAGAAATAATAAATGAGTGTATAAATACACATCGATATTGACTCTATGCGTGTGTGAGTGACATATAATTAAAATATATGACCAAAATAGCATATAAGTTAGGTGGAAGCTAAATGGAATTAAAATGTTTTTGGCTTTGCTTTCTCGAGGAAGGAGGTAAAATTAGCAAATAATATTAGATTTTTGTATTTAGGAATAATAGTATAATAAGTCAAGTAACCACGAAAATGATATGACGATGTAAATCTTCCAAAATAATACAGGGAATAAACAGAATAAAAAGTAGGTGTAACGGTGGGGGAGGGAAAAGGGTGCCTTCTTAAGTACAACTAAACTTTCTGACGCAAAAGACTCATAGGCCACACTTGGCACCAGTCTCCTGAGAAAGGAAAGAACACAGCTTGCAGCAGGCTGTCAGTGTCCTTGTCACAGTTCACAGAACAGTCAGGTGATAGCTCACATACAAGGAATTGAGATTCCCACAGGAGAGGTGTGGGAGGTGCTCTTGGCTTAGAACCCTTTGGCCCCACAAGAGCCAATACCTCTTAAAAAAACTCTGAAGACACAGATTCCAGGGTCCCTGCCAAGGACATGCTTAACACACGGTTGCTGAGCTCAGGCAACCCCAAAGCACGTTATCCTCCCCAGACGTTTATCGTTTTCCTAATATAGATGCACTTTACCAACAGGGTAATTTTTACCATGAGTGATGTTGCTTAGTGATATAGATGATCTATATTTTACTAGGTTACCAGGGGAACAGAGCTCAAAATTTAACTGAGGTTGTCAAGCAGAAGGAACAGTTTTACCTTTTGCCCACAATAATCAATCTAAAAGGTTAGAAAGGGAAAAAAAAGAAATACAAAAGAGTCATACAGAAAGCACCAAGAAGATGGTGGATTTAAATGGAAGATACAGCAACTACATTAGAAGTAAATGGACTAAATGGTGTATTTGATAAATAAAAATTGTCAGAACGGGGTAATATTACTTATGAGAGACATACTTGAAACATAAAGATATAGAAAGATTGAAAGTAAAAAGATGAAAAAGATATACCATGCAAACTCTCGTCAAAAGAAAAGCTGGCATAGTTGTATTATTCACGCAAGGCAGATTTCAAGGCAAAAAGCAATATGGAAATAAAGGGAGCTGTTTCATAATGATAAATGACTCAAACACCATGGAGATACAGCAGTTCTAATTTGAATAAGCTTAATATATCTTCTATACATTTAAAGAAAAAAACTGAAGGTACAATGAGGACTAGTAGACAAATTCAGAATCAAAGTAGATTTTAACATACCTTTCAACATTGACAAAACAAAGAAATTAGCAAGAAAATAGAAAAGTTGGGACAACATGATTCACAAACTTTACATAATGAACTTGTATAGAATGCTAAATGTAAATTATTTTTGAATGCAAACAAAACATATACATGAAGCAAATCTAGCACATTTCCAAGTATTAGCTAGAAATCAAAAGCAAAAAAGATAATTAGAAAACCCCGTATATTTGAAAGTTATAAGAAGAAATATACTTCTAAATAACCCTGAGGTCAAAAAGAAAATTACAATGTGAATTTAAAAAATATTAGGGACTGAAAAATTAGTAAAATTATGTGGACAAGCCAATCTTAATATAAGGAAGGCATCATCTAAGTAGTGCAAGTAACTTTACTAAACAGAAACCAGTCGAATGGAATTTTACCAGGAACGAGGGATTATGTGCAGGAAGTGGTAGCAATGGGTTAGACACTGATGACCAACCAGGGGGTTGGGGGAAGTTTTCATCCTGCTTAGAAATGTAAGTTTTCAGGTAAGGAAATTTAGTGGAAATACTTTCTCTCTAATCAGTATTCTGTCTCAATTTATAAATGCCACCTCCTCTCTCCTTTATAAATATCCAGACTGACTCAACCTAAGAAATCATAAAATTGGCAAGTTCTGAGTTTTTATAAAGGTTAATTTGCAAAAGTGAATAGTGATCTTATTCTCTTGAACTTTTAAACTTGTCTTTCCCTATGTTTTACGTGAAAAACATGTATATTAATTGGAAGGCCTTATTTAAATACATCTGTTTAACCTGCTTTGAATGCTGTCACGTAGAGACAAGGCAAATTCAAGCTCATTTAATAATTTACTCACCATCTGCTTATGGTACTTCATTAGGTAACAAAAGGTATACGAAATTAATAGAATCCATTTTCTGTATTCAAAAGATTTATGATCTAGGTGGGGAGACAGGACGTGCCCTTAAAATACTATGTGGACTCAGGAGAGCACAGGCGGTGAGAATAAGATGGAGTCAGTCAGGCGAGGGCCAGCATGGCCTGGCAGGTCTGGCTGTGTTAGGGCCTACACGACTTCATCTCCTGTCCCCAGTTCTTACTGTTTCCTAAACTTGACTCCCGCCCTAAAGATGCTCATCTTGAGTAGATTAGGAGGACTGATTTAGGAAATTAACTTTTGAATTAGAAATGTTGTAATAGGTCACTGAGTTGTACTGATTATTTAAAGTAAGAGTTAATATGGTCTTTGAACTTTTATATATAAAACTGTGATTTTGGAAATAGAAGGACACAACAGTCTTGGAAGAGGCTATTCTCGCTGTTGTCCAGAATTCCTGGCCTTCTGACAAAGTGTGGTGCACCTGCCCCTATCTCTGCATATTGACCGACAGTGACAAGTGGCTGGCCCTCTTCATCTGGTAACACTCAGAGGTGAGGAGTCAGGGACTTCTACTTCTGGTGATGGAAAACTAGGCAATGCGCATCAACCTAAGGTGCTAGACAAACTATGGAAAAGTTTTCTTAAACTCATCATCAAGCTAAAAAGATAGTGTGGAAATAACTGGCCAAGACTAGAATCCAAAGGAGTGAGGCCACCCTTCAGGGCTGCTTTTGCCCTAGGAGCTACTGTTGATTTGGAAAAGGCAGTCACAAGGCTGAGCAGGGCTTCGGACCACCGTGGGGCTAAGCGGATGAAGCAGGAACCTGAGGCTTTGAATGATGAGCTGGGCTCTGGTCTCTAATCAGAAATAACTAAACCTGGGAGTTAAAAGTGAACGGGAAACAACTTGGCCCTTTTGGAGACGGCAACCCATCACTGACCTACTAGAGGTCTTGAAATGGGATAAGGTGAGCCCACACTATCAGAATTTGTCTGTTACAAACTTTTGCCTTCAACTTTTCTATTTCCTTATGCTTAGATGTCACTAATGAACAGTATCTATCTGAATTCTTATTCTTAAATCTGTTTTGACTTTTCTTTTATCCATTTGCATTCAATGTAGTTACTAATACATTTGGGTTTACTTCTATCATTTTAATTTGCTTCAGCTTTCCCATGTTCTTTTGTCATCTCTTTCCTGTGTTTTTTATGGAAGATTCTGTTTTCTTACTTTGCCCCTCCCCCACTAGTTTGGAAATTATGATCTCTATTTCTGCTCTTTTCAATGATTACACTAGGAAATTTTCACAGGAATTTTTAATTCATTAGAATCAAAAGTTATACAATACTTTTATTCTTTTCCTGAACAACTGATGGCCTTAAAACACTGGAATTACAATCACACACACTCTTCCAACTTATATGCCATTATTCTCATATATTTAATTCTAATTTATCTTTTTCATTTCACAAAATATTGTTTCACAGAGTGAGTTTATTTGTATGTACTAGGGTCTGGCGTGGTGGCTTGCACCTGTAATTCTAGCACTCTGGGAGGCCGAGGCAGGTAGATTGCCTGAGCTCACAGGTTCCAGACCAGCCTGAGCAAGAGCGAGACCCTCATCTCTAAAAATAGCCAGGCGTTGTGGTAAGTGCCTATAGTCCCAGCTACTTGGGAGGCTGAGGCAAGAGAATCACTTGAGCCCAAGAGTTTGAGGTTGCTGTGAATTATGACACCACAGCACTCTACCAAGGATGACAAAGTAAGACTCTGTCTCCAAAAAAAAAAAAAACCAAACTCTTCTCTTTTTATATGTGTGAGTTTCATTTAGTATGTTCTTCATACTGCCTAATGTACATCCTTTACAATTTCCTTTATTTAGGTTCTCATGTTAGTAAACTCCTTCAATTTTTGTTTTTCAGAAATATTCTTTATTGTGCTTTTGTTCTTCAAAAATCTATTCCCTGGGGATAGAATTTTGCTTTACAGTTATTTTCTCTCAGCCTCATTGTCATTCCTTTAAGTTAATCTGTCTTTTCTCTGGCTGCTTTTTAAGATATTTGTCTTTCACATTTCAGGACTTCACTAGGTGTCTACATGTACATTTCTTTTAATTTTTCCGACTAGGGACACACTGGACTTCCTGATTGAGTAGAGACTTTCAAATATTCTTGAAATTCTCAGGAATATTCCTTCAAATTTTGCCCTACCCTTTTTCTCCCCTCCGCCTATAACTCCCACTTGATGCATTTTAGACCTTTTCATTTTATCTTCCACGTCTCTTTTCTGTGTTTCATTTCTTGGTCTCTCTAAGTGCAATTCTTCAGTTTTTATTCTTATTTCCCAATTTTCTCTATAGCTTTGTCTAAACCAATGTCAAACCTATCCATTGAGTTTTTAATTTCCATTTCTATCAATTGTCTAATTGCTTATCTTTCTTATATTTTCAGGCTTTTCATTTCTTGAAACATATCAAACATTTCATACTCTCTTTCTGACCATTCTAGCGTCAGTTTTCATGAGTCTGAATGTGCTGTCTCTTGTTTAGCTGACTGTCATGTGGTATCTTACTAGGATTCTTCACTGTGAGCTCCTTACTGTCCTTAGAAGTTATCTGTGGATAGTTTTTAAGGTCTTATCTAAAGGTGATTTCTTTTCTTTCTTTTTTTTTGAGACAGTGTCTCAAGCTGTCATCCTCAGTAGAGTGCTGTTGCATCACAGTTCACAGCAACCTCAAACTCTTGGGCTTAAGTGATTCTCTTGCCTTAGCCTCCCAAGTAGCTGGGACTACAGGCACCCGGCACAACGCCTGGCTATTTTTTTTGTTTGCAGTTGTCATTATTGTTTAGCTGGCCTGGGCTGGGTTCGAACCCGCCAGCTTCGATGCATGTGGCCAGCACCCTACCAACTGAGCTACAGGTACCTCCTGAAGGTGATTTCTTCAAGAAAAAAAGTGTGCTTTCTTTTTTCAGATGCCTGGGGAAATACAAAACCTGGACCACTTTTAACTATGTTGTTCACTTGAGGTTTGTTCATGTCACCCAGGTAGTATGAATTTGGGCTATAAACCTCTCAAAAGCTGGCTTATGTTTACAAATTCTCAAGAGAAATTCACATCTTCTCTGCCCATGGCTCAGCGTGAAGGACCAAGACAGGCAGTTTTCCTTACTGACAAATCATGGAGGATTATTTCTAGTTTACTCTAGATGTAGCCCTTTGAAGATCCACCATCCTTGTTTGTGTGTGCTATACATATAGGTGTAAAGAATATCTTATGAAACACCCTACTTTGGGCCCTGGGCTTCCCTGTAAGGAACAGCTTTGAGTAACTACATTCAAAGTTATCTATTTCAACAAAGTCCCTGCCAGCAGTTAATTCAGTTAACTTCTACGTTTACTTATCTCCTGGCTTGCATGTTTCTTAATTTTTTTTTTTAGTTCATGGCCACGTTCTAGAAGTTGTTGTTTCTAATTGTTTTCAGTTGGCTTTGGTGGGAATCACGTTCACAAACATTGCCAGAAAATGCATTATTCATACATATTTTTGAGATCCTTCCATTTCTAAGTTAAACTAATCTCTGGTTTTATTTTCTGATATTAACTTTGTATTCAAGTGATATTAATCTCATAAAATGAGTTGAGTAGTGTCCTCTCTTCTTCCTAACCCCAAAAATAATTTGCAAATGATAGAAATTATTGGCTCCTTAAAGGTTTACTAAACCTCATCTGTAAAACCATCTTAGCCTGACGTCCTTGAAGAGTTGGGGGAAGATAAAACTTCTGATTAGTGATTCAGAGTCTTTACTGTTACTGATTTATTCAAGTTTTCTCTTTCTTCTTGAATTAATTTTGATAATATTTTTCTAAAAAATCTAAGATTTCAAATCCATTGCCATATAATTGTTCATGATATTCTGACACTTTAAAAAATCTCTGTGCAATCAGAGTTATTACCCTTGTCACTCAGATTTTCTTTATGAGTTTTATTAGAGGTTTGCCTGTTTGATTACTTTTGGATCTTTCTATTATTTTTGACTTTTTAAAAATTTTGACTATTTAAAAATTATTTCATACTTCCTTCTTTAGGTTTTCTTTGGAGTCCCTATGTTGAACTTAACTCATTTACTTTCAATCTTCCTTGTTATTTTACAAAGGCATGCAAATGGATCACATTAACAGTATTCTATAAATTTTGACATATTCTTTGCCATGCATTCCCAAAAATTTTGTAATTGTGACTTCCTCTTGAGTTATTAGAGCATTTTTTAAAGTTCCCAAGCACAGTGAAAAAAATATTTCAACCATTTCTTCAACCAGTTTGAAGACTGTGTATACAGGTATATTTTCTATCCTCAAAGTAAGTAAAATGAAGATCTTGAAAATCTTGAAAATCTTTATTTTACTTACTTTGAGGATAGAAAATATACCTGTATACACATTCTTCAAAATGGTTGAGACTTTCTTTGCGATCTAGTATGTGATCAATTCTTATAAATGTTCCATGTATACTTGAAAGGATACACAGCTCCTATTCCCTGGGTACAGGGTTCTTCTGATCTTTAGATAAGGTTTAAATCTGGTCTTCAAAGCTTCTGCATTCTTGTTTTCATCACTTCATCTATTAGTTTCTGGCAGAGTTGGTTTAAAATCTCCCACTATGATTGTAGACTTGTCAATTTTTCCTTGAAATTTTTTTTAGATTTTTTAAAAATAGACTTCTTAATAATCATGGCTATGTTGTTTGGTACCTACCGTATATACTCAAGTATAAGCCGAGTTTTTTCCGGCACAAAATTTGTGCCGAGTTCGGGTTTTTCGGCACAAATTTTGTGCCGGAAATGCTTGGCTTATACTCAAGTATATACGGTAGTTTAAAATGGTTTTATTGTCTTATTAGTTTATCTGTATTGATACTTTTTTTCTTAAATTCTATCTTCTTACACAATTAATACTGCTTTTCACCATTTTTTTTTTTGGGGGGGTGGGCTTCATATATCTTTATAAGCTTTCTACATAGTGTTATTTAGATGTGTCTCCTAAAAGCAGCACATAGCTAGATTTCCCACCTGTATAGTCCGTTTAGTCTATTTTTGTTTGTGGTGAATACCAATTATTTAGATTTATTTCCATCATTATATTTTATATTTTCTTTTGTCATATTTTTCTTTTGCTTCTCCTTCCTCCTCCCACTGGACTGAAGCAGGGTCTATATTCTTTTGCTTGCCCCGCTCCCTTCTCCTTCTCGCCTCCACACAATACACACAGACTGAAAATTTGGGGCACAGACTGTCAGCATAGCTGCCTACCTTATATCCAACATCATCTTCCTGTTTTGAAACAGAATTCTTTTACCTAGCTGGGTGCACTGCTGACCCAAACGAATGCACTTCCCAGCTTCCCTGGTAACTACACATAACAAACGGGACAGAAGTGCTGTGTGAGCCTTCCAGGAAGTCTCTTTAAAAGGGAAGTTCCAGCTGTCACCTCAGACCAGGAGGACAAAAGCCAAGCACTAGGTCACTAGAGCAGGAGGACAGAAGGAACCTTGTGGAGCTACCACACCAGCCCTACCAACTTCTTCTGTACTTCATTTACAGGAGAGAGAAATAAACACCTCTCTAATATGAGGATGTCTTTTATTAGAATAGCTGAATGCAATTCCTGATACAGAAATTACAGATGGTTCAAGAATTTTATTTCTTTAAAAGGCACACTTAACTACCAATCTTAGAAAATAAAACAATGTTTTTTTCTAGTTAATTAAATCCAGCTATATAAATAAACACATTTCATAAAATTCCATGTTCACCTCTGCTTCTTGTGTCACAAGCCTTCCTCCCAGGGTCACTTTTCTTTTCCCTGTAGGAGGCAGGTTGCAGCTGACAGGCACAGAGAAACTGAGACACGAGAGTGAAGCGTTCTAACGGCATTCTCGTCGCCGGTACCAGTGTCCTTACTGTTGCCCTTCTACGGATTTGATTACACAAGCCAACAAACTGTGCTTATTGGTTGTCACTTGAGTCCAAAGAATACTGACAAAAAGGGATAGAAAGCTACTGAACAGATGTGTTCCTGTGGTATTTGCCTACTTTATCCATAGTGAAGTAACCAGAAATGGTATAGATTGAAATTCTTAGAGAGGAAGTTGATTTAAAAAAAAGGATAATGAAGAAACTACATAGAAAAGAACCACAAGAGAAAAGATAAAAACGAAGAAACTAAAAATAACGAGGCCCAGAATGCTGCCTAATTTATCAAACTTGTCAACAGCAGCAGTTAAGAGTAGAAATTTTTTCTTTAAGGAAAAAAACAGACCAAAGTTATCAAGGAGTACCAGTCCCCAAAGGAATAATAAAAAAGCAGGAATAAATGTCAATAATATATCTTTATCTTTGAGTTTTAAGAGGAAGGCCTAAAGACAATACTTACAAACTGAAATTCCTCTTAAAATTCTCTGGTCATTTTCTATTTAGACACAACATATGGATGGTACATTCTCCAATTCAACTAAAGTTTCTGTTTACTTATTTAAGCCAGGCCCTGTTTTAGCACATGGCTACAGTTCATTCTGCCAGGCATGCTCCACTTTATATGTTTTTTAAAATCTAAGATTTTCCCCTTGACCATGACTCTAGAATAGAAAGCTCAGATTTAACACATCTTAGTGGGAAACGAGTAAACGCGTATTTTACATGCTAGTACTAAATATGATGTATATGATGTACAATAAATAAATAAAGGATTAATTTTGATGTAAGACATGGAAAGTTTCATTAAAAAATACCCAATAGGTCAAAAGATATTGCAATTTTATGCAAAGCCTAATTTGACGCTAAAATGTATAAAAAATGCCTGCTTTCTTATGCAATTTTGTGCAAAAATGACCCGCATACAATTTAAGAAATACATGCATCTGGCACACAAATAATTATTTCACCCAGGCAAGTTTAAAAAAACAAACAAATAAAAAAATAGGAATGTAATTCTATTATAACATTCACTTTAAATATATATGCATTCTTCAATTTAATTATTAATAAGTATGATTACTTACAAAATAAATCATAGCTAATTCTCTATAATATGCCAAGAGGTGTCAAGAGGGATTCTATGAGTTCAAATGGATATTTACATTTTTTCAGTATTAATTCATTTTATTATACAAAATGCTACTCAACTCAAAGTGGAAAAGCTAATTAAAAAAAAAAATGCAAGGGGAAAATAATTTTAATATCTTCTTTCTTCCATGGCAGCAAGCCTTTTCTAACAAACTTTCTTTAGTGCAAATACTGTAGGCTTGAATTACACACAGTTAAACAACAAATCAAAACACCACCACCAGAGATAACTTCCTGGTATTGAGCTATTTCTCAATTTTCAAAATTATACACAGACTTTGAGCTTACAGCTCTGCCTGGTGACTCTCCAATGGGACCATTTATTTTACCATTATTTTAAAAACAGGAAAATGGTGCCCAGAAAGGTAGGGCTAGAGCTAAGGGAACCATCTGTTTGCCTCTAGGAGCTATGGCAGCCGGTACTCCACATCATTGACATCTCCAATATGGAGATACACAAAGCTTATGATTTCCTAACATGCACCCAAATACCATACACATCTCCCCCTGCAGAAAAGACACCCTGCTACTGATTCTTTATACAAAGTCAAATAGTAAATAGAATTTAGAAAAGAAAATAATTACCTTTGATGCAAGGTTGTCTACTAAAGCAATCATAGAATTCTTAAACAGAGTAGCCGCCGTCAGAGGTCGCTTGGTCACCTCCGTAATGCTCAGTTTGCCTTCAGGCCACATATTCTTCAACACAGGATTTGAACTGAGAAGCACAGAAAGAGTAAATGTTACATTCAAGTAAGTGGAACAAAAACTGCTAGGCAATGCTGCTGAACTGTATCCTGAGAATTTATAATTGGAATACCGACTGAACTCACAAGGCCTAATTGAAAAAATGATTCCATCCAGAAAATTATGCTGAAATATAATGACAGATACTGCACCAAAAATTGAGATTTTTTTTCTCAAATTAGAGCATATTTAGAAAATTCTTTTAAAGTGACATCTATATTATTATTATTACCTAGGATCCCCAAATAATTAACATGGCTCTTACTATAATAAACATAAATGAATTGATTTTTGTGTTGTTAAAAGTAAGGACAAATCACGAGTAGGAAAGTGATTCTCAATGTCAGGGCAGAAAACATGAAAGTGAAAACATTTTCCAATTAAAACAAATATTCATACAGAATAGATAACACCAGAAAAAGTCAGTTCTCTCTAAAAACATGGGAATATAAAATAACCATTTTTTGCATTGTCTTCTAGTAAATCCTTTTACTACAGTTGAATTTATGAACACATTTGTAGGTAGTATCAGCAGTTACAATACTTTATTGATATGACAGCAAGACTGCTGTGATCCAATTCTAAAAATATATTTCAGGCCAATTTTCATGTTAAAAATTGTACATCCATTACTTGGCTCTGTGGAGATATTTCTAAAAATGTGTAGTGATCTCAACTATGATTTTCTTCCTGTTTCATTTTGGGTGCTTTTGATTTTAAAGTAATTGGAACTTGAAATGTTGCTTGCTTCCTGGAAACTTTTCTTTTGACAGAAGATTTTTTCTTTTTCTTACAATTATTTAATAATTAAAAATTTTTTTTTATTAAGTCATAAACACATAGATCATATATACATTAATGCATTTATGGGGTACCATGAGTTGATTTTAAATACAATTTGGAATGTTATATTGAACTAGTTAATATATCCTACACCCCATTTACTTAATTACTGTGTTAAGACATTGACACTCTGTACTTAATAGATCAGACACGTACTCTTGCAATACGCACCATTGGTATAGCCTCCATTTAGCCTCCCTCCATCAAACCTCTCCCCTCCCCTCCCCCTCCTCTTCCCTCCTTCATCCTGGGCTATGGTTGTGATTTATCTTTCATATGAAAGTGTGAGTAATTGTAAATTAGTTTCATAATAGTGAGCACATTTTTTCTTAAAAAATAGAGGGTTCCAAAGGGAAGAGCATTAACATGTGCATTCATTGCTAATTGTGCTTACTGTTCCCATCATTTTACCTCCTTCCTTTCTCTCATATAAAATTGGAGAAACTGAACTGGTTTCTCAAAGCACCTAGTACACAGGTGCTCAAAGTAATAGCTGCAAGATGAAAGAAAGATTGACACCAGAGTGAAGAAGATAAATGGTGATGTGAGGACTGGCTGGCTCCGTGAATGCAGACAGGGCCACACTCCTGCCCTCACCCTCTCCAGCTGTGCCAACTACTGGCACAGGGGACTCGAAAGTACTGCACAGAGCTGTGGCTTGTGCACCCAGTTTCTCCACTTTATAGTCCTAGTCTATGATTTTCCAGTAATATACTTTTATCAATAAAAATGACCTCATACATGTATCTGTTTTTCCTTAACTTTTCCATCCTCATCTTTAGCAGAAAGATAATTTAAGGCAATGACTCTCAACTTATAGTCCACATGGGAATTTCCAGAAAGTAAAAAATTGTACTTTGTGTACTTTTCAAAATTCTGAAAACGCTGATCCTCAAAAACAATGAGGATCACTGGCTTTCAGTCTATGGAGTTTCTATCCCAAATTCATTTCCGACCTTACTCACTGTTGGTTGCCATACTTGGAGACTATTCCCATAGTACATTATGAATGGAAGAGGGGGGAGGTTGGAAATAAAGGAAATAAAATGACATGTTAAATAGTAGAATTGATATAAAATGAATCCAAACTGATAGGATATCATACATAGAGTTGCTTACAGAGAAAGAACTCTGAGACCAGCAGGTCATGAATGTAATATTAACAAGGTAACTTTCAAACATTTTAAATACCAGAACCTTTTCTTAAGGTTCTTAACCTTCTCTTAAAAGGGAAGCTCATCCAGAAACCCACTATGTGTAACAGAGAGGGACGATCTTCCTGGCTAACGAGAGTAGTGAGGAAAAGCCTGTGTGTCGAGAATGCCACCAGCTTGCTCTTGTCCTCCCTTACATAGCACTTACATCGTACTGGGCATGATAAGTAATCCATTGATGTAAAGCATATGGGAGGATATGCGTAGGTTATATGCAAATACTACAGCGTTTTATGACAGGGACTTGGGTATCCATGGGAGGTCCTGGAACCAATCCCCATGGATACCATGGGACAACTACATTCCATTCCACGTTAGCTTTAATTTCTCACTGGAAATAAATCCACATGCTGCTTTGTTTCTACCTGACCCTGTGAGGTTGGGTTCTGTTAGTCTACCACTGAAAGGTGCAGCTATTCTCAGTGAGCTCAACCTCTGGGCCACAGCAAATCATGAAGGTAACACACACAATCTCGTGCAGCCTCTTGGTATACAGGCTGGCAACTTACCCTGACACTGTCCTGGCCAAATGTGGCTGTTTTTCTAATTTGAGTCATTTGTCTCTCAAAATGAGTGTATGTTACTTGATAAAGTAAGGATTGAAATTCTTTTCTGAAAGTCTCTTCCCTATGCCTAGTTCTTGCATGAATCCCCTCTTCTAATCCCCCATCTCTGTAACTTTCTACTGATGATATAGCTTCATCATCACTTTCTGTGGCTTCAACAACCACACAGATAAACCATTCTCTTGAGCCCACATCAATCAGACATTGGTCTTCAACCCTCCATGGAGACCAGTTTTGTCAAGAGTGCACTTGAACACGATGTTAACAAATCCAATGGCCAATCTTGGTCTTCACATCATTCCCGCTTTTGACAAGATTTGACAGAGTTTATTATTTTTTTCTTCTTAAAGCATTTTTTTTTTTTTTTTTGGTCTTGGCCTCAATGACACCAGATTTTCCTCCTACCTCACTGGCATGCTCTCAGTTTCCTTTGCTAGTTCCTCTTGACTCTAAATGTTGCATCTCAGGGATTAGCCTTTTAACCTCTCCTCTCTTTCTCTCTCTCTTATTTTTTTTATCTAAACTCACTCCCTGGATACTCTCCTCCAGTCTATAGTTTTAAATACAACAAATATACGGATGACCATGAATTTGCATCTGTAGCCCCAGCTTTCCCTGAGATCTACCTGCACACGTACAACTGACTGGCATTTTACTTGGGTATCCAACATGCACCTCAGACATAACACATCCAGAATAAAACTTTTGACTTCCCCCAACCAATCAGCTTTTCTTCTGTCTCCCCACAGCAGGGTCAGGCATCATCTTTGATTTCTGTCTTTCTCTCACATCACAAATCCTATTCACCAGCAAATCTTATTGACTCTGCTTTCAAAATATCACCCAATGTGGCCACTTTCATCATCTCTGTCACTACATCAAAGTCTCAGTATAGATTACTAAACTGGCCTCCTAACTGGCCTACTTTCACCCTTCCCCTTTATATAACAGTATGTGCTTTACATAGCAGCACCAATGGTATCTTTAAAACATAAATAACATCACATTATAAATTCCAGTGGCTTCCCTCTGGAACCCTTTTCCTTACCTGGGCACAGACCCTTTATGATCTAGGCTCTATTCACCTATCTCAAGTCATTCCCTGCCACCTTCCCCATCCCTCACGATTTTTAGCCGCCCTGGCCTTCTTGCTGGCCTTCCTGTCATCAGTAATTCAAGCTCATCCCACCTTCCAGCCTCAGCACCCGCTCTCCTCTCTGCCTGGAATGCTTCTTCTCTGGACACCCGCATGGCTACCTTCCCTCACTCGTTCAGGCTCTGCTCAAATGTCACATCTAGCAAGAGGCCTGTTCTGTGGCCCTATCTGTAACCCCTTCAATCTCTTACCTACTTAATCTTTCTGCACAATACCTGTCGCTGCCTGAAAGTTGTTTCTTGGCCTAGGAATTGTCACTCAACTATAAGCTGCATGAGGGCAGGGACTTGGTCTAAACTTTTTTCACAGCTGTAGCCTACAGCACAGAAAAGGGTGAAGCTCGAAGGTGCTCAATACATTTTGATTAACTACTGACCAAATGACTTAGTAGCCGTAATAAAGAAGTTAATACAGTTCTCTGACTTATAAGAAGCTGGCCAAGTATCCTCTCTCTCCTCCCGCATCTTTTCTCCAAAGTGTGCATACTGGGTTTAAATTTGTTATTTGCCTAGTTTTATTTTGCAAAACTTTTTCATGTTTTATTGCTTTGTGAGAAGATTCTATTTGCTCTGTCACAATCAGTCCTCTCTGACACTAGATGTCACTCTGATATCAGAGTGGTCTCTTAGCTGGGGACAAATACACTATAGTGGAAATCTGGGCTAGAGGTCACCTGGCACTTCTCCCATCACTACTGGCCCGGCCTGAGGACTGCTGAGCACACTGGTTGGGATGTCAGAAGGCTGGCAGCAGGGAACAGAGAAACCAAGGCAACCCAAGGGAATAGGAAGTAAATCATGTTAGAAACAGGTTTCTGCCCTGAGTTTACAGGTGTTATAATCATAAAATAACATACTATTTCATTATTAAGTATGATGAAGAAAACTAGAAAATTTGCCACTCTTTATATCATAAAATAATCATGTGCACATATTTATGTAATATATGTGTCAGAGAGCTGAATGGAAAGATGATTAATAAAATTTTTAATCTTACCTGTTATACATAAGGCGCTTGAAATCTTGAAATAAAGTGTCTTTATTTTTGTCAATAAAACCAATGACAGAATAACTAATGGGGAAAAAACACAGAAAACATACATTATTCGCCAAGCAAGAGCCATATTTTAAGCTTTTCTAGGAGTCCACAAGCCTTTCGACTGCTCGTTACATAATCACTCATCTAGCTGATAGTTCCCACCTTGCTCTGTGTTCAAGGATACCAAATTTACCTACTAAATAGAAAGGACATTGCTTCTATGCTTTTAAAGGAGAGCAAACATCAGTACCATCGTTATGATTAAGATGATCATTTTCTACTGGTTTATTGCTTACCTCAAGAAGATGACTTAAAAAGACAGCTGTATTATCATCCAGCTTTTATTCCTAAGATAAAAGCAAAACAGCAACATACAGGAACTAAAGTCTCATCCGCAGGGAGGTCAAGTGACTTGCCTAAGGTTCACTCAACGTTCAGGGTGGGATAAAAGAATCCAAGAAGAACTGCAAAGGATGGTGAGAATTGGATAAGCAGAAGAGAAAAAAGGCAGGTAGATCACACAGGGAAACAGACTGCATGGAGGATGGAAGCAGGCACATGCAGGTGTCACGGAGAGAGAATGAGGAGGCTGGAGGAAGGGAAATGGGTATGGTCTGGAAGTCCAGCTAAGACTGCAGTTGTGAGAAGAGTGGGAAAAGGCCGATGCTGCTCTAGAGACTAGCATGGATTCCGGAAGGAGCAAATTCAGGGTTGAGGGCAGAAGGGTAATCAGGGACTCTGGGTAGTGGAGACAGATGGAGGAGGGTGAACAAACAAGAAGTTCTGCTCTCTTGCCTGCCGCTGTCTCCTCCTTGACGATCCCATCAATGCAGGGAACCTCCAGATGTCTAGCCCTGACTGCCTGACTTACATATCTAATTCTGCAAGAAAGTTCCTTCAGGCTGTGCTGCCCACAAACACTTCAAGGTCACTACATCCAAAATTTGTCCTTGCCTGGCCCAGTCTAGGTCTTCTTAACACCTTCTGGTCACCTTTGACTGAATCCTTTCCTACCCACACAATTTAAACTTCAAAGTCCTATTTTGGCTTCTAAGATTCAGTGTGATTTGATCTCAAGATACTTTTCTAGGCATTTCTAATTCTGTGCTACAAAAAAAGACACGCTCCAATCAAATGGACCTAGTTGCTATTTCTTGAATATTTTTTAGCACCCTTCCCACTTCTCCCTATAAAAATAATTCCTAGCAACCAAAGACCAGCATCGGCCCCCTGGATTTATCACACGCAGCTAGAACCATAATACCGTGTCCTTACTCTAAATTCGGACAAACTGACTATTACACATATAGCAATTAATTTGGACCATTTTTATTACATATGCATGTATTTGTGATTACGTGTGTATAAATACACATACAACCACGTATGTATGCATGCATCATACACGGAAAGCTCTTTGTGGCCAGTCACCACACCTTGCAAAGTATTGAGCATACGGAGGATACTCAGAAAAGATTTGAAGGGCTTCAGGAAAGACTGAAGTCCGAGGCACTCCATCTCCCTCACAGGGGTTAGAGTTCTGAAATGGGAGTAGGGAAACCTAGTTATTATCTGAGTTCTGCCATAAACTCGCTATGTGACCTTGGGTAACAATTTTACCCATTCTGCATAAATGTCTTCATCTTGGAAGCCTCTGTATTTGTGCCATTCTGAGCTGTAAATGAGACTTGGATTTTCAGAGGGAGATATCTGTATGGTATTGAATCTTCCCTCTTTAGTATTCTGGAACCTGGGAACATGACCAGAAAAAGTAGAAAATGGTGCCATTCCAGTATTAATGGTTAGTTTGACAGATGGGATGATCATTTTGAGCCATATTAGTTTACAATTCTAGAATTTTAATTTATATTAGGAACAGCTACTAAAATTTCTTCAAATGTCTTTTCAGCATTTATAGAGATGATCATTTGCTTTTTTTTGTTTGTAGAATCTCTTCTTGTAATGGCTTACATGGAAAGAATTCCTAATGTAAAAAACAAGGAAAAGTGTGCTTTAAATAATTAAGATGATGATGAACTTGTGCACAGTGAAAACGTACCAAGCATAACAGGCAAAAAAATGCTCCTCCAACTAAAGATATCCACATCAAATTCCCTGGAACCTGGCAATGTTACATAGTATGGTGAAAGATCTGATTATATTATGGATCTTGAGAGGAGAGGCTTATCCTACCATATTCAGATGGGCCCTAAATGCCACTTTCAGTGTCCATTTAAGATCGAGGCAGAGGGAGATTCCACACAGAAGAGGAGGGGGAGGCAATGGGACCCTGGAGAAGGAGGCTGCAGTGATGGGGCCACAGCCAAGGAATGTCCACAGCTACCAGAAGCTGCAGAAAGTAAGGAACCGCCAGAGGGAGTTCGGCCCTGCTGGCACTTTGATTTTGAACTTCTGGACTCCAGAACTGTGTAAGAATAAGTTTCTGTTGTTTTAAGTCAGTAGTCTGTGGTAATTTGTTAAAGCAGCCCTTGGAACCTAACACACTATGGTACTTACACGTTTTAGTTATTTTTTTTTTTTAATATTTTCTACTTTTATCATATTTTAACAAAAATATGGCTTGTAAGAATTTTACTTTTTCAAATAATATTTGGAAAATAATACAGTAGAATTGATTTTTGCTTATATAATTATCCAACTACTTACATCATATAGAAGGGTAATTCTCGCCTCCAGGTCTTTTTATGCAGCTGTTTCTTCTACTTGGAACATGCTCCCTTATCTGTCCCCTCTTCCCAATTCGTTTCTCTGACTGACTCTCTTGGGCTTTTAGGGCTCAGTGTGGCTCTCCCTGGCTCCATGCCTTGTACCTCTCTGGTTTAACATCTATACTATAATGACTTATGATATGCCTGCTGTATCCTCCACTGAACAGCTTCCTCAGGGCAAGGACCATCTCACTCATTTCTCTATCACAGTCCTGAACATATTCCTATGACTTACTGACCCATTAGCTGATTTTTACTGAGTGCTGGCTATCCCAGGAACTGTGTGCGGGCACATAGTATGCGCTCAAGAAACGGTTGAAAAGCAAAGAATGAATGAAGTCATGCCTTTTTTTTTTTTTTTTTTTAAATAAATAAATGACTGAAAAAACACAAACAAATAAAATAAAAATTTATATTTTCCCCGGTTCTGTTTTCTGAAGTGAGGCTGCATGCAAATCATCACGTTAGGTATCAAAATAAGATACTCACACTACATCACCCGCATAATGTCGGATTCGAAAGTCTCGATCAAACTCCAGAATTTTGTCTGAGGCACAGACCTAAGAAATTAAGAAAGAAATTATTCTGAATAAGACATTTTAACTTCCTTAAAAACACATTCCAACTTAATATAAGATGATAGAAATGTCACAAATCATGAAATCACACTGTGTGGGACTAGATTTAAATATACAGCTTATACAGTAAAGACTGTGAACTTTCACTAGACATCTGTACAGCTAGACTACATTTCTGGACCGCTCTTGCAGGTGGATTTGGCCAAGTAACACAGTTCTGCATACTGGAAGTGAAATGTGGCCAGTCCAGGCCAAAGCTGGTAAGTGGACGATCCCTCTTGGTACTTTCTTCCCTCCTCCCACTAGTTGGATGCACAGGATAGTCCCTAGCGGATGGAAGCACCAGAGCTGGAAGAAGTGTGGGTCCCTGAGAAAGAAACAGACTTCTATCTCATGACACATAAATCTTGGCTGCTATCTTAGCGCAGGTCAATCCTCGGCACTGACATTCAAGGTAAGTTTTACGATCTCTCTTTTACATAGGTGGAAACTGAGGTTCAAAGAGATTAAGTAATTGGCCCAAGATCACACAACTAGTAAGAGGTAGTCCTGGGAAGGACCCCTGGGACCAAACCAGTGTCTGTGCTCTCCTGTGTACACAGTAGCTTGACCCATCTGTTTGCTAAGCTGGGAATCCTGCTCAGGTCTGATCACTGCACAGAAGATCAACCTTCTGCAGCTCTTTCCTTCTGAAAAGAACTAGTTTACAGAAAGGCAGTTTTCATATAGCCCTGGCAGTACCCATAACTTTCTACCTTCTTCCTTGTTACAGAAGCACCTGGGCATCTTTTACCTGTGAAGGATCACTTGGCACCCTACAGGCTCTTAAGACGTCTAAGAATCCCTGAAGCACTGAATGCCGTTACACAGAGAAACCCACTTAGGTTCTAATGTCAGATGACAAATAATTCCAAGCAGGATGGTGGGTTCTACACTGATAATCAGAACGCTAAAGGAATAATAAGTATTTATCTGACAAGTGAGTAATTATAGGAAATTTAAGTCTGACTTCTCAGGTTCAAATCTGGCTCTACTATCTATTCAGGCTGTCTCCTCAGGGTGGTTGTGTAATGAACTATGGTACCAAAGCATCTCCCATGCAGAGGTGTCTCCGACATCCTTACTCCTCTCTCCGCCTTCTCATGGACTCTTTTACAAAGCCCTTTTATTTATAACCCCCTCTAAAGGAAGAGGACCAAACAGATGTTTATCCCCATGGAATATTCTTACATTTCGATATTGCAAAGCCTTAACTGGTGTAAACACAAAAGGTTTTAGATTTTTCTTTACTTTTGGGGGGTGGTAATAAAAGTTATGTATTTATCATTTAACTTTTTATGTTGCTAATATTTTAAATAATAACTTTACGTTTTATTGGATTGTTTCCATGCCCTATGCTAACCTTGATGCATAAGAAACAGGTCAGCCCCCAATAAAGTAACTGCTACAGGCCAGAAGCCTCTTATTTAATATGCCAATAAATCTAGCTAATCAGGCACCAAAAAAAAATGGTACCCAGCTCAACATATAGGACAACAGCATTATTTAACAAAAAGATTCACAGTGATTAAAATATCCTGACAGTTGGCTGTTGCATTTCTTTCCTTCACTGGGCAAAAATCCCAGATAAGAACACACTTTAAAAATCCCCATCCCCGTACTTGCCCCAGGGATGCCAAAAGAAAGAAAGAGCCACTTGGTCTCACAGTTGGGAAACACGGGCTCCCACAATTTAAAAATAGAAAAAACACTGTCTCCACAGATAAATTCCTGTTTAGCATTAGCAGTTCCTATCAAATCCCTAGTTAAAGGTAGCATGTACAGCTACTCTTAAGAATGAGATTGTATTTCCAAACATTTGGCTGATACATTTTAATTCCTGTATATAAATGGCCAAGGTAAAGATATCAAAATGAAGTGGATTTGATTTCTCATGCGAGACTCATCGTTATTTATTTAAATCAAGATTTAAATAAGATTTGTTTGATGTGACTGTGAGCTATTCAACTTTAAAAACACTGAATGACTGTCCACCGCCTGGTAGGCACAATGCTAGGTGAGTCTCCAAAACTCGAATCGTGATTACAAAGGGTGCTTATAAACTATCCCTCCATGGTAGGACATGTGCTTGTGCAATCACGCTAAGTCTTTAAAAGCAGCGTTCCAAGCTGTTTAGGTTGCTTCTGACTTTGCTCACCGCTGTGTCTCCAGAACCTAGGAGTGCACCTGGAAAATGACAAGCCCGCATGGTATAAATGGGGGTGACTAAAGGAAAACCTCTCACCCAGAACCCCCAGATGAAAGGTCAGACTGCAGTACCTGAAAGCCAACCTGCCAGGGTTACAAGTCCATCCTCAGCAACAGATCAAGGAGAATATTTTAGAAATAACTGCCCTAAAATAAACATGAGCCAGTAATCTATTTCTTGACGATTTGGGCGTTATCTAGTTAATTGCAGAATTTCCCTTTTCTGATTACATAATTTCAAAGAGGACAAAGTTAGAAAACAGATTTATTTATGCAAAAAAAAAAAAAATGGCAGCTTGCCACAGATTTATATGAAATTATAGAGGAGCAGAAATATTTGCCCTTTCTTTATGGATGTGAAGGAGCAGAGGACCTGTTTTCCCTTCAGCTTATGGTTGCCACACAAGATTGTATTTATAGGGAAGTCTCAGGGGTGATAATGATGTGCCCCTCTTTTAACACAGATTCCCTGAACAAATACTAATGGCAAATATACTGCATGCAAGGCACAGCACAAAGATCTGATAACCACCGTTGCCACCAATTATTAACAGAAATGTGATCTGGTTCAGGACATTTTTAGATTGTAAAAAATGGGGAATTAAAAGAATATCCTTTTATTTAGTGAATGAGTTTCCCTGTAATAATAAGAATTACAACTAGAATGTCTATTTTCTAGCAAGTCACATAATCTAAAGAACTATGGTCGAGCACACACATTTTTGCAACTAAGGATTACAGTAAAAAGTCAAGGACAAAAGCTATTTTCTGTGCCAGAATCATCAGATGCAAGAGTAAAATTCTAGCACATGAACAAGGACTCTGCACCTATTGGTTATAAATGACATCATGCTTTCTAAAGAACCATGCTCACTTCCCCATTTCTAGAAAACTGGATAGTCTGGAGCTCCCTCTCCTGGATGACACAATTTTATCAATCTTGTCAGACTAAAAACCAGAGGCAGAATCTAATAATACACTTAATGATTGTTTATGGCCTTCTTTTCTTATTTAGATGGACATTCTTTTAACCCACATATAAAGACCTTTAAATGTGTACAACAATGAGGATCACCACACACATTAAAAGGAAAGGGAGGTATGGTTAAACACAGTACCTTTCGGCTGGAAAAATGACCATGTTTGCCCAATTTACTGTTAAGCGCTTCAAGGAACATTTCATCGGTGACTTTGCCAACATTCATGCAAGCGTCATCTAGGATGGCAATGATTCCTTTGTGCTGCTGCTCCACCAGGTCCACAATGATCTGGTTGTTGAAGTAGTCAATCTGCGGGACAGGGCAAGGAAGCAATTCCACAGAGAATAGTGAGCGGGACAGGTAAAGCATCGATGTCTGCATTTGTATCAGGAGTTCAGGTAAAGAACGCTGCCTTGACGCCAAGCAGGTAAATAACATTATAAGGTCCTATAGTAAAATGAGCACACATTCTAACAGAGGTTTATTTTTTAATATGTTAACGTTATATCATGAAACGCTTTGTCTGAAATGAATAGAAGGTAAACATTTCTCCCATTATTAGTTCTTGTTTTAATCCAGTCTCCGTATCCCACACGTAATCCTACTCCTTGATACCAGTCTGCCCTTAATCATAAGACCCACCTTCCATGAAGCACAGATAACTTTAAAGTAGGTCATTAAATATGAACTGTCTTATTTCTAATTAAGTTTCATTTATTATATCTCAATCAAGCAGTGCTTATTAATAAACTTATTTATTCGCATATAGTTAATAAAGTATATGCGAAACTATTAACACAGCTTTGCCATCTTGTGTACGCCAGCAGCAAAGAAGCCTAGAGACAATGGGCCGTGAAACCAGGAAAGGTGTTTCCTGCAGCTTGTGGATTGGATACTTTTCCTTCCATGAAGTGGTCTGAAGCCTGGAAAATGCAGTCATCAGTTGGTGCAAGGGCTGGTGAATGTAGCAGATGACAAGAGTCTCCAAGTCTACAAGTCTCCAAGCTTCTACAGTTTGAGCAGCACTGTTTGTGTGAAATGTGGTTGAGCAATGTCTTGCAAGAGGATTGGCCTGTCTCTATTGACGAGTCTTGGCTGTTTAATCACAACATCCTCATCATGTCGTCCATCTGGCCGCCGTAGACGTGCACTGTAATTGACTGACCAGGTTTCATGAAGCTGTGGTGGATAATACTGGCACGGACCACCAGACGCCATTAGCCTTTTTGTGTGAATATTTGGTTTTGGACTGTTGTTTTGGCATTTCATCTTATCCAACCATTGTGTTTAACACTTGTGACTGCTGAAGAGTCCGTTTTTGGTCACGTGTAATAATATAGTGTAGAAATGTTTGCCTTTATGTCATGACAGCAAAGAAAGGCAAGCTTTGAGACAATTTCTTTTCTGACACCCGTTTAATTCATGAAGAACCCGTCTATTCAGCTTCTCTATCTTGTCCATGTATTTCAAATGGTCCAATACTGTTGAAACAGCAATGTCAAACCTTGCTGCTACTTCATGCACAGGTTGAGAAGGCTTTGCTCCCACCACAGCTTTTAGCCCATCGTTATCTACCTTGGTCTGAAGTTGCCCACGTGGCTCATTTTCAAACTCAGCAGAAAGGGATGTCCCAAGCCATCAGTGTACTGTGCGCTCATTAGCCACACCCTTCCCACATGCTTCACTGACATTTTGACCTGTCTGCACTGCATTGCTTCCACAGTGGAACTCAGATTTGAACATAACACATATTTCTGATTATACATGGTTTCATAAAAACTGCTCAAAAAGAAAAAATGTGAAAGATAACCACAAGCCAAAATACACATTTGAAAAAATTAGGATGCACCTTCACAAGAAATGTTAAAGTGAAAGGTCAGAGATACCATCTCTCAAACTTAGTACTTAAGGAAATTGGACATTTCATACTGAATTACCTAATAATAGTTTATAATAAAGTTAAGGTACATCCCTAGGTATTTTGTGCTCTTTGTAGCTATTGTGAATGGTATTTCTTCAATTTGATTCTCAGTTTGATTGTTATTGGTATATAGAAATGCTACTGATTTGTGTACATTGATTTTGTATCCTGAGACTTTGCTGAATTTATCAATTCCAGGAATTTCTTGGAGTCCTTGGGGTTTTTCTAGATACAAAACCATACCATCAGCAAAAAGCAATGTTTGACCTCCTCTTTTTCTTTTCTTTTTTTTTTTTTTTTTGTAGAGACAGAGTCTCACTTTACCACCCTTGGTAGAGTGCCATGATGTCACAGGACTCACAGCAACCTCCAGCTCTTGGGCTTCCGCGATTCTCCTGCCTCAGCCTCCCGAGCAGCTGGGATTACAGGCAGCTGCCACAACGCCTAGCTATTTTTTGGTTGCAGTTCGGCCGAGGCTGTGTTTGAACCCGCCACCCTCGGTATATGGGGCCAGCACCCTACTCACTGAGCCACAGGTGCCATCCTGACCTCCTCTTTTCTGATTTGGATGACCTTTATCTCTTTCTCTTGCCTGACTGCTCTGGCTAGGACTTCAAACACTATGTTGAATAGAAGTGGCAGCCGTGGCATCCTTGTCGTTTTCAGGTCTTAGTGAAAATGCTTTCAACTTTCTCCCATGCACTATGATGTTGGCTGTGGGTTTGTCAGACACGGCTTTTATAATTTTCGGATATGTTCCTTCTATGCCAAGTTTGTTGAAGGTTTTTATCATGAAAGAGTGCTAAATTTTGTTGTAAACGTTTTCTGTATCTATTTAGATGATCATATGGTCTTTGTTTTTGCTTCTATTTATGTGGTGAATCACGTTTACCGACTGACATATACCAAACCATCCTTGCATCCCTGGGATGAAGCCCACTTGGTCATGGTGGAGTATTCTTTTGACATGTTATTAAATTTGGCTTGCTAGCATTTTACTGAGGATTTTTTGTGTCTATATTCATAAGGGATATTAGTCTGTAGTTTTTTTGTTGTGTCCTTTCCTGGCTTGGGTATCAAGGTGACGCTGACTTTGTAGAATGAGCTGGGCAGGATTCTTTCCTTCTCAATGTTATGGAGTAATTTCTGAAGTACAGGTACCATTTCTTTGTAGGTCTGGTAGAATTCAGCTGTAAATCCATTGTGGTCTAGGGTTTGTTTTTTGTTGTTGTTGTTGTTGTTGCTGCTGCTGGGAGACTTATTACTGCTTCAATCTCACTGCTTGTTATTGGTCTATTCAGGAGCTCTGCTGCTTCTTGTTTGAGTTTTGTATGGTTGTGTGTTTCCAGGAATTTCTCCATTTTATGACTAAGACTTCAATAGCAATTACAGCAGTAACAAAAATAAACAAAGGGAATCTGATTAAACTAAAGGCTTCTTCACAGGTAAGGAAATAATCAACAGAGAAAACAGAGGACTTACAGAATGGGAAAAAATACTTGCAATTTACACACCCAATAAAAGGTCAATAACCGTCATTTAAACTCAGATCAACAAGAAAAAAACTCCATTAAAAAGTGCATAAAATACACGAACAGAAGTTTTTCAAAAGTAGACAAATGGCCAACAAACATGAAAAAATGCTCAATATCACTAATCATCAGGGAAATTCAAATTAAAAGCACAATGACATATTACCTTATTCCTGTTAGAATGGTGTTTATTAAAAAGTGGAAAAACAATAAATGCTGGTGTGGACAGAGAGAGAAAGGAACCCTTATCACTGTTGGTGGGACTGCAAATTAGTATAACTTCTGTGTAAAACAGTATATAGAGATTTCTTAAAGAACAAAAGTAAACCTACTATTCAATCCAACAATTCCACTGCTGGGTATCTACCCAAAAGAAAAGAAGTAATTTCATCAAAAAGATACTTGCACAAGAATGTTCACTGCAGCACAGTTCACAATCACTAACATGTAGAATCAATCCAAGTGCCCATCAATTCATGAGTAAATTAATAAAAGGTGCTACAGGGATACCATAGAGTATTACATAGACATTAAAAAAGATGAATTAATACCTTTTGCAATAATGAAAGGAAATGGAGACCATTATTCTAACCAAAGTATCTCAAGAATAGAAAAAACCCACCACTCTCTGATAAACGGGAACTAACCAATTGGCACACAAGCACCCAGGTCAGTAGAAGTCACTCGAAACCAAGCAGGTTGGAGGGGAGAGGCAAAAACCCACCTAAAAGGTACAATGAACACTAGAATGGGCACATTTATAGCCTGAGCTCAATCCATGTATCAAAAATATTTATACTCTCTTAATATTTTGATATAAAATAAAAAAAAATTAAGTTAAGGTACTATACAGAACTTGCATTTTTAGTTAAATGACCCTGCATGACTAAAATCTAAAAGAACATCTCTTCTAGTTTTCCCAAAGTTAAAAAGTATGTGTGGCTCTAACAGAGTTTTGACAATTTCTGGGTAATAAAATTAAAAAAAAGTAATTCTGAGATGTTTGGATCTATAAGAGAAAGAATAAACTTTATATTGACTTTCATGATCTAAATGAAGTTAAAAGTAACTTTTTAGCAACTTCAATCTATATAACATTTGTTTAAAAATCCTCTATCACACCTATTTATTCTGATTGCCTGCAGCATAGCCATCACCATACACAGAGCACACACAGAGGCCCAACTCAGGCCAGCTGGATGTCACAGAGGGGGGTCAGCTTATCATCACGTATTGTAATCTTGTGTGCTGGTACGACCTAGCTTATGCAGAAGTTACTTGAGTTGAGCACTGTCTCTGTGACTTTCTGTAGGGTTTATACACCCGTTAACAGACCACTGAAGTGTCTCGTCTATTCCTGCTCCAGCCTTTAAAATCCAAGGACTTATGCCAGTTCTGCCTATGGCTTTCGGCTCCAGGCCCCATCTGGCACCTTCCCTTCTGTATCCCGTGCGGAAAGCCTGCAAACTTGGGTGGCCTCTTTGTCATCCTTTCCTGATTTGTTTAAATTAGTGATTTTCATTTCGGATTAATTTTGGCAATCTCTGGAGATGTGTTTTGGTCGTCACAACCGGGGTGGGGGAGCTACTGGCATTTGGTGGGCAGAGGTCAAGGACTCTGCTAAACCTCCTACCATCTGCAGAGGAGCCCCCACAACAAAATCTGGGCCCAAATTCCCATGGAACTGAGTAAAGAAGCCCTGGTCTAAATATTTATTTTTATTTTGGGCATTTATTACATTTCTAACTAGGGAGGAGAGTTATTTCTGTCTTTAAGGGAAAAAATCCTAAAAATATTCAAAAAACAGACTCTAAATCAATTAGTAGCTGACAGTTTAGACTTTGGGACTATGGAACTAAAGACTATGTCTTTTGTGCCAGAGAATAAAGAATTACCTTCCCTAAAATCGCAATTACATCACCAAAAGATCTGGTGTTTGCTGAAGATTCCAGTAACTTTTAGTTCAGGAGTTCTCTGCTTCAAAGTGTTTAAAGCAGTGGTTTTTTCAGCAATCTGGCCTACCTGGCATTCCCAGGTAGGTTTCTTTCCTTTCTTCCTTTCTTTACTTTTCTTTCTTTTCTTCCTTCTTCCTTTTCCTCCCTCCCTCTCTTTCTTTCCTTCCTTTCTCTTTTCTTTTTCTCTCTTTTCCCACTCTCTGTTTTTGGAGACAGCACCTCACTTTGTGACCCAGGCTGGAATGCAGTGGTGCAATCATAGCTCACTATGACCTTGAATTCCTAGCCTTAAGCAATCCTCTCACCTCAGCCTCCTAGTATCTGGAATTATGGGGACTTGCCATCACACCTGGCTTGCTCAGGTTTCTTAAGCAATTCAGGGAGCCAGGAGAGAAGTGATGGGGTAGCTTAGGGACATGTCACTCTGACCTCTCATTTCTATTCCAAATACAATAGCTTTGTGCTTGAGTGTCAAATTCTCAATAGTTAGTGATTTGCAGAGCATCAAACACTTTTATAAGTAAATAAATCAGAGAGATAACCAGTCACTTAATGAAAATGTAACTACAATCTATGAAATAGAATGTGGGAAAAAAACTGATCCTGAATCCAGTCAAGACTCTAGTTCAGTGATTTTTTTTTTTTTTTTTTTTTTAGCTTATAAACAAAGTGATTTATTTCTTACACTTCTGGAGGCTAGGAAGTTCAAGATCAAGGTACTGGCATATTGATTCAGTATCTGGTGAGGACTTGTTTTATGATTCATGACATCTTCCACAGCACTAATCCCATTCATACGGGGTCTGACTTAATCACTTCCAAAGGCCC